>CAKNXH010001047.1:0-32548 GCA_932178445.1 Andricus quercusramuli
ACAGGAAACTGCCGGAAATAATGAACCCTAATTTCTGTTGCAAGATGTTAGAGTTCTCTACATCAGCTAAGTATTTGGGAGTCACCTTTGGCCTCAAACTAATCTGGAAACTACATGTTGATGAGGTAGTAAAAAAGGCCAAAGCAGCCTTCTGAACTTGCAGATGTGCAATTGTAAAAAGAAGGGGTCTCAAACCCAAGGTAGTTTACTGGTTATGTACTGTAATCATTATATCAATTATAATTTATGCCTTATTCATCTGGGTGCCCAGAACCAGTTTCGTCAGCTTCAGGAAACAACTGGAGATCCTACAAAGGGTCTTTTGTCTGGAAGTTATTGGTTCAATGAAAACGTTCTCAACAGCGGCATTGGTGGCCATCTTAGGTATCCCACCGCTGCATATTCTAATTTAGACATGCCCAACTCAGGAAAATTCCCTCCGGGATACATGTTCCGCGTCCACCTCTCTTTCTCCTAGAGAGCAGAGAGGTAGTAGACGCATGCGCGTGGTAGACGCGTACGTCACAGAGGAGAGATTCTCGCAAGCGTTTACCACCACTCCCGCTCTCTAGGAGAAAGATACGTGGACGCGGAACATGTGTTCCCGGAGGGAATTTCCCCGAGTTGGGCATGTCTGTTCTAATTAGACAGAGGGCTGCGGCGGAAGCATACAGACTTTCCCTAAGATAGAGACACAGAAATGTCGCTTGATCTGCATGATTCAATAAAGAGCGTTTTGTCGTGGGATGAAACCCTTTGCTTGCACTCTGATAACATGCTGACAGAATACTCGTCCATGAAGCCTTCTAAGATGATTTTCCCGAAAAGGGAGGACGGGCTTGATGAAGAGAGAAGATATTTATTTACAACGGGAGGACTCATCTGGTATACAGAAGGATCTAAAGATTCCTTTGGCTCTGGAGCTTGACTGCTAGGGATGAAACCTAGTGCGGAGATATCAATAGCACTGGGCAAATTCGCTACCCTATTTCAAGCTGGAATCGTGGCCATTGAGACCTTCCTAGCGAAGATTTGTAAATGTGGGTTGGTTTAACCACCACATTTACATATGCTCTGATATTCAAGCAACTTTATGAGTACATCAATCGGAAGAGTTTACATCCAGACTTATGTGGAGTATCATAAAAGAGCGTCTTGGAGTATCTGGTAAAAACTGGGTCAACGTGATCTGTGTTCCTGGACATGAGAACATAAAAGGTAACACTGCGGAGATTCGTATGCTTCGTCCAAGCATGCTATCGAAAAATGGCTCTTGGAGGTACACGCGAGGTATTAGAAGATAGCTAAAGGTATGATAAACTCTAAAAAGTTGATCAAAGAACCATGTTGAGGAAAGTCTAAAAAACTCCTGAACATGGAAAGAAAGCAGATGAAAGTAGTGGTTCCAATGCTTACGGGCAACCGTCGCTTAAAGAAGCACCTGACTAACCTAAAGATCGACATTGACCCTCGATGTCCAAAGTGCTGCTTTTGTGAGAAAAGAGCAGACCCAGTCCGTTCGCAATAATAATAATTTTTACTAATCGAATCAGTAATTTTCTACTAATCTTTGATGGCTTACTTTTCGCTCATCAAATCTGTGAAATTTCAGTAGGAATTTGTTAGGTTTTAACAATCTTGATTCAGAGGCAATAAAGTATCCTTTGCGGCAGAAAAATAGCTATGAAATAAAAATAAGCTCCCTCAGACACTGAAGTTCATCCTAATACAAGACAAACAATTTTTTACAAAATTTGCTAAATAATTGCAATTTTCTATGGGAAGTAGAAAAATGCAGCGCATGAAGACCCTAAATGTGTATAATTTAGAGATCATTGATCCCATATCATTTTTATATTTTAATATTGAATATAATAATATTTATTGGTAATAAATTAGTTGATTACAAATATTCAATAATTTCATAAACAACATAAAAAATGTTGAAAATCAATACCAGAACTTTGTGGAGAAGTAGTGCATGAAGACCCTGAATGTGTTTAACTAGTTTTAATCGCATTGATCCCCTATCATTTCAAAATTGTAGAAAATTCTTATTTTTCTTAATACTCTTCAAACAATCATAAGGAAATGATTTTGAATCGGGGCAAGTTATTTCACTTTTAAAATTTCATAATATGACCTTCATATTATTTTGATAGATTTAAGAATATAACATCATCGCTTCCTTTTATTGAACTTCACTATTTTTCACGTCTTCTATGTTTATAACTTTTTCAAATTATTATATACAGTCCTGAATGAATTGTTTTTACATAGCAATTAATTTTCCACTATTGAATTAGGAAATATTTCATCCACTCGAATTAGTAATTTTCTGCCAATCTTTAGTGGCAGAAAATTTTTTAAATTTAAGAAATTGAAACTGCAAGTCGTTAAAATTGATGAATTTTCAGTTGTAAATATTCAAAATTGTAACAATATTAATTGTAAATCTTGAAATTTGAAAAGTTTTTAATTTGGAAAATTCACAATTAAAAATTTAAAGTTTAAAGAATTACGATAACAAATTATGTGATCTTAATGATTTACATGGGAAATTTCATCAAGTTGGAACTTTTAAAATTGAAAACTCTTGAGAAGTTCTTAATTTTGAAATTCAAATCATCAAAATCAATATTTAAAAAACCTTGCTTTTTAAAAGCCCTAAAAGATTATCATAACAACTTTTCGAATTTTCTTAAAAAATTGAAAATTTGAATTTTATGACCAATGGTTCTGGTTTTAACCACACAAAAAAATTAATGAAAATTCAAAAAATTCCACTCTGCAGTCTAAATATGCATGATTCGAAAAAATACGAATACACAAAAATTGTGTACCCGAAAAAGATCTAAAAATTTGTATTTATCACTTTTTAATAGAAAGCGTAGTTTTTGTTTGAATCGTAAAAAATAACATTTACATTTTTTTCTCGAAAAAACAAGACAAGGTTCACTCGAAACAGATCAACAACAATTCTTACTAGGTTAATTTTTAGTTAAAAAATAAATTTTCAGTAGAAAAAACTAATTTTCAACACAAAAAAAATGAAATTTTGAACAAAAAGATTAATTTTCTAGGAAAAAAAAATTTTTCAACAAAATACATGAGTTTTCTGCTGAATAATTCAATTTTTATTAGAATTTCCCACCTCATTGTTCAAATTTTCACCAAAAGGGTCCATTTTCTACCCAAAAAATACAAATTTTCAACCAAAAATAGAATAGTTTAATTTCCATTCAGAGAAATAATTTTTTAAGCAAATAAAATAAATTTTCGAAACAATAGTTAAATTTTCAAACAAACAGATGAATTTTGAAGCAAAAAGATTGAATTTCCATAAAAAAGGAAAAATAGACTAATTAAATTTTTAGTTCACAAAATGAATGTCCAATTGGAAAAAACTAATTTTCAGCCTAAGAAATTATTTTTCAACTAAAAAAGACAAAGTTTCAACAATATACAGAAATTTTCAAACAAGTAGCAGAATTTTCAATCAAGAAAATTAATTTAAAGGAAAGTTATTTGCAAGTCAAAGAAATGAATTTTGAACCAAAAAGAATTATTTTCTACCAAAAAAAGATCAAATTTGAAGAAATTTACTTTCTTTGGCTTGAAAATGAGTTTTTTTTTTAATTAATTTTTTTAATTGAAACTTCAACTATTAAATGTTTGATTAAACATCAATCTTATTTAGTTGAAAATTCAACTATTTTTTTTTTAATTTTTGTATATTGTTGAAACTTTGTCTTTTTTGGTTGAAATTTAATTCTTCCCAAAATTTTTTTTTCAAATTCTGAAAATTTATAAAACTTGCCTTCAAATCATCCACATTCTGTTTTTATAATATTTTGAAAATCTTTTGAAATGTTGAAATTTAAAAAAAAATATTATCTTAAAATTAATTTTTCAAAATAAAAAATTAGTTTAAAATATACCATAAATTATAAGAAATATTTTTTACTATCGTGAAATCTTTTAGTACTTTTTTTTAATTTTGTATAAAATTTTGCAATCTTGCTGATGGAAAGATTTTGCATGAAAATCTGTTCCATTCCTTTCCGAAATTTTAGAAAATAATTGAAAATCTTTTGGAATCTCTATGAAATATTTCTTAAATTTTATTTTCAAAATAAAAAATCATTTTAAATTATCCCAAGAATTTTAAGACATTTTTTTTTCTTGAAGCCTTTTAAACTTCTAAAAAATCTTCGAAATTTTTTTCAAATTCACCAAAATTCACATTTTTTTAAATTGTTTGAATCTATTATGACAATTTTAGAAATCTTTTGTAATCTTTTAAAATCTTCTGTTATCTGTTGGAATTTTTTAAAATATTATCTTAAAATTAATTTTTCAAAATTAAAAATTATTTCAAATTTTCCCATGAACTCCAAGAAAATTTTTTTATTATCGTGAATCCTTTCAAAATCCTAAAAAATCATCAAAATTATGTTTCCAAATATTAAAAAATGTACATTTTTTTATATTTTTAAAATATTTTCAAAACTTCAATCTTCTTAAAATTTGTAAATGTCTTAAACTTACTTGTAGTATTTGTAAATCTTTGTAATCTTGCTAATTGAAAGATTTTGCTTCAAAATCTTTCATATTCTTTTTCGAAATTTTAGAAAATAATTTTAAATCTTTTTAAAACTCTGTCAATTTTCTCTGAAGAATTCATTTTCAAATTGAAAAATAAGTTTACATTCTTCGATGAATTTTAAGAAATTTTTTCATTATCTTGAAACCGTTTAAAAATCTTAAAAAGCTTCTTCATTTTTGAAATCTTCAAAAATCTACAAATTACATCTCGTATATCAAAATTCTGGACACCTTTCTCACATTGATAATAATTAATTTAAAAAAAATTATTTCTTCCATAAGTATTTTTTTTAAGGTTATATGAATATATAATTTTCCTAAGATACTTGAGAAAATTCCAAACTATTTTAAAAAATTTCAGGTTTGTCAAAAAAGTATCATTTTTTCAAGATGTTGCAAAATTTTAGGAAAAATTTGAGTCTTTAGTTTTAAGCCTTTCATACATCTTAAAAAGCATGGAAAGTTTTTTTGAAAGCTTGAAAAATTTACATTTTGTTTGAAATTTTTGAAAATATGTTTAAATACCAAAGTATTTTTTCATGATTTCCAAAATTTTGAAACCTTCTAAATATCTATCAAAATTAGTCAAATTTTTTCTTAAAATTCTGAAAAATTGCCTTTAAATTTTCCATATTCTCTTTAAATAATTTTTTTTCAATCAGTTTAAATTTTCCCATGAATTTTAAGATTTTTTTTCTTATCATGAAACCTTTCAAAATCCTTAAGGAGCTTAACAAATGTTACCCCCAAATATTTAAAAATGTGTACATTTTTAAAAACTTTTTTGAAATGTTTCCAATTTTTAAATTAATTTTTATCTCTTTAAAACTACTAAATATCCCTTAAACTCACTCGATTTTCTTTAAAAACTTTTGTAATCTCGCTAATTGAAAATTTTTGCCTTAAAATCGTCCACATTCTTTTTCGAAATTTTAGGATATAATTCAAAAATTGTTGAAATTTTTGACAATTTTCTCTTGAATTTTATTGTTGATAAAAAATCAGTTTAAATTTTCCCAGGAATTTTAGGAAATTTTTTTATTATCGTGAAACCTTTTGAAATCTTTAAGAAGCTTTAAAATTTTTATTTCCAAATATTCAAAAATCTACGTTTTTTATAACTTCCTTGAAATTTTTTCAATATTAAATTAATTTTGAATCTCTTTATAACTTCTAAATGTCTTTTGAACTTAATCGAATTTTTTATAAAACTTTGTAATCTTGCTAAGTGGAAAACTTATCTTTAAAATCGTTTATATTCTTTTTCGAGATTAAAAAAAATAATTGGAAATGTTTTGACATCTTTGCCAATCTTCTCTAGGAATTAATTTTTTTGAATAAAGAATCAGTTTTAAATTTTCCAAGGAATTTCAATTTTTTTTTATTATTATACCTTCGAAATTTTTTCCGAAATCTTCAAAAATTAATTCTCTTTTCAATCATGTTTTTTAAAAACCCGTTAACGAAATTTCGGTACCGGTAATTAAATCAAGTAAATTTTTTTTGCGACTGATTCTAACCCAATCGATTCAGATTATAACATTTTCCAATTAGGAAAAAAATGATAAAAAAACATACATTTCTCAAAATTGCTAATATTAAAAAAGATCCTTTCCACCAAAGTGAAATAAGATTTTTTTCAAGAAAGTAAGGTGAAAATTGTTTGGCCTCAATTAAAAGGACTCTCAAAAATATTCATAAGCAAACCTTGGAAATTGGAACAAAGCTTGAGTTTAGGTTTCTTATGAATAATTTTGAGCCGGAAAAAGATAATTTGAAAAACTTCTTTTCAGTTTTGAATTTTTCCATGCTCTGATTTAGGTAACTACTATTATTATTAAGAAAACACATTCCATTTCGATCGTAAATGCAAGTTTGTTTAATTTATGGCCAAGGCTAGGTCTAGGTTTTTAGAACGATAGCGGAAGTCTTAGAACAGGGATGGCCAACGAGAGGTTCTGACGCTTCTCCTTTCCTCCCGTTTCTTCCCCTTCTTCGAGCGCCTTACCGAGAGTTCTCCTCTTCTCGTTTCGTTAGACTCGCGCCTTGAGCACGCAATGTTAACGCAGCTGTTCGCTTTCGGCGTCTTTCGGGGCCGTTCGGCTTCGTCCGCCCAGCAGCCGAGAAGACTCGACCCATCTGCACACCGCGCTCGCCACATGGTCCCAACGAAGGTGGTAAGAGAGGGGATCACGAACTGACAGATTTTGACTCTTTTGCTCTCGCGTTGGACATCCCTGTCTTAGAAACTTGACTATTGAAGGCAAAAAAGGGAGAGGCGTTCTACGCATATCAAAAACCCTGTCCAGAGAGGGGAAATTTCTCCTCAATTTCTTTTTTGCCTTACCCTCTCTCCGGGCAGGCCTGACCTATATATACAAGCAAAAAATATTCAAGATCCATTCAGTTTCAATCCGAGACATTTCTTACAAATAATTTCTGTGTCTATAGTAGTATGAAGATTTTTGTCTTAACGCTGCTCTTTATGTGTGTGACGTTTCTTGACGCTCATAGTAAGTAGAATATTCATTTACCGAAATAAGGCCATGTGATGAGTGGGTCACGTGACCAGACTCCTACCTTACCGGCACTTTTTTAATTTGTACATTTATTTTTACAGGAAGCGCCACATCGAGTTGAAAATTTAAGATACTAAATAAGAAGCACTAAGAAAGGTGGGTCTGGTCCTAAATTTTAATAATCATGAAAAAAGTTTTTTTTGTAAATTATTATTTTTTTGTTGCTTTTTTCATGATTATTACAATTTAGGACCAGACTAACCTTCTCAGTGCTTTTTATTTATTATCCCAAATTTTCAACATGATGTGGCTATTCGTCTGAAAATAAGCTTACAAATAAAAAAAGTGTCGGTAAGGTAGGAATCGGGTCACGTGACCCACTCGTCACATGGCCTTAAGGATTATTTGTGGGTGATTCTGATACCAATCTATTCAGATTCTTAAATTTTCCAACTAGGAAAAGAAAACAATCCAAAATATTTTTTAAAAATATTTCTAAAAATTGCTAAAATTCAATACATTCTTTTTTTTTTCAATTTAAATAAAAAGAAATATTTCTTATAATAAAATTTAGGTAAAACTTAAGATTGAAAAGAATTTCATTTTATCACGAATAATTTTTTGCCTAATAAGCAGGAAAAAGAATCGTATCTAAAAATAAAATTCCTAAGCAAAGTCACTTTTCGGCTCATTGGAGACAAAAATAACATAATGAAAAAAGAGGGAGAAAAAGGGGAAAAACTCAACCAAAAAACTCTCACCCTCCTTTACCACTCTCACTCTCACTTTTTCCTTTCTCCGTCCTTTTTATACTACGCGGGGACCAACATGTTTCGAGGCCAATTTAGACCTCCTCATCAGGGCTTATTTATAGGGAACAACTAAAGGTATGAAAAAATTAATATACCTGTAAAGAAAATATTTCATTCAGTATTAATTAAAAATTAATCAAGTTCAATTCAATCAAAATTATTTATTGAGAAATTGATTGTTTAATAGAAAATAAATTCTTTCTATTATCTAGTCAAAGAAAATAACTAGGGTGGTCCAAAAATGTATTGAAAAATTTTTTGTTTTTAATTATTATCGAGACACCCCCCAAATTTGTTCGAATCCACCCAAAAATAAATCCATTTTTTTTTGTTTTTCAAAAAAATTATATTTGGGGGTGCCGCAAGCCCCATGAAGTTTCCCATAAGAAAAAAAGACGTTTTTGTAAATCTTATCCAGAATCCTCAATATTATCTCAATCGAGTTGAAACTCAATATTTCTCTTCACAATTAGCCATAAAATACGAATAAAATATCACTTTTCAAATATCAACCCCATAAGTCTTTTATAGGGTCCCAGAGAAACCCCATAAGTGAAAAAATGGGTTTTGCGAGTTTTTGGCGCTAATAATAATTTTTTTGCGGTTTCTTTAAGCGAATTGTTCCTAATACATGAAATTTTACTTTATACTGAAAATCATATATTTTCATGAATTGTTTAAACAATTTATTATTGTTTTTAGCATTTTTTTCATAGAATGGAGTTAAAAAGAAGCGGTTTTTTCAAAAATTTCACATTTGTTGTCCAATTTTCAATTCGAGGGAAGTGATAGTTCATCAATGTTAACAATAGTGGTTGTTTTAACAATTTATTATAATTATTAATAATATTACATTTGAATAATGCTAGAAAGATGCGAATTTTTTGTAATTTCTGGCTTTTTGTCCAATTTTCATTTGGCGTGAATTAATAGTGAATTCAAGTTGACAAAATAATTGCTTAAACAATTTATTATAATTATTATTAATATTATATTTGAATAATGCTAGAAAGATGCGTTTTTTTTTTAATTTCTGGCTTTTTGTCCAATTTTCATTTGGAGTGAAGTGATAATGAATTCAAGTTGACAAAATGATTGTTTAAACAATTTATCAATTTATTATCATTGTTAATAATACTCTCTTTGCTTCATTGGTAGATTGTTGCGGTTTTTTCTGAAATTTTCAACCGTATGTTTATTTTTTATTATGCGTGACTTAATAACTAATTAGATTTAGCAAGAATAATTGTGTAAACAAAATATTATTGTTTATGACTAACTTCATCTATATCGATTGCGCCTGATATTTGCGGTTTTCGGCAATTTTTAGCTTTCTGTCCTTTTTTCACTCAGTGAGGTAATATTTAATTAAAGTTAACAAATAGATTTTTTTCTTTAAATTAATTTTTTTCTAAGCATTGGGAAAAATACCAATCGAAAAATCATTTTTGTTGTGGTTGACTTATTATTTGTTCATAAATAAAAAGGCGATGCAAAGCGAAAGATTTTAGAAAAAACCACCACTATCTAGCTCTTATATAAAAAAAGATATAGATAAACAATATTAAATTATTTAAACAACTTTTTTGTTAACTTGAATTCACTATTAATTCACGCCAAATGAAAATTGGACAAAAAGCCAGAAATTACAAAAAATTCGCATCTTTCTAGCATTATTCAAATGTAATATTATTAATAATTATAATAAATTGTTAAAACAACCACTATTGTTAACATTGATGAACTATCACTTCCCTCGAATTGAAAATTGGACAACAAATGGACAATTTTTGAAAAAAAACCGCGTCTTTCTAACTCCATTCTATGAGAAAATTGCTAAAAACAATAATAAATTGTTTAAACAATTCATAAAAATATCTAATTTTCAGTATGAAATAATTTTTTATGTATTAGAAACAATTCGCATTAAAAAACTTTTAAAAAAATCATAATTAGCGCCAAATACTCGCAAAACCCATTTTTTCACTTATGGGGTTTCGTCGGGACCATATAAAGCAGACTTAAGGGGGTGATATTTAAAAAGTGATATTTTATTCGTATTCTACGGCTAATTATGAAGAGGAATGTTGAGTTTCAACTCGATTTAGATAATATTGAGGATTCTGGATAAGATTTACAAAAACGTCTTTTTTTCTTATGGGAAATACGTGTGAAACTTCATGGGGCTTGCGGCACCCCTAAATATCATTTTTTTCAAAAACAAAAAATGGTCTTGTTAACTTCTCACTTTATAAATAAAATCTCCATGAATTCTCTTTTTTTGTTTTTGAAATCAAAGCAAATCAAAGCTAACATTTTTAATGATATCAAAAAATTTTTCTAGGAAAAATTTCACAAATTTGAAAAAAAAAAATTCTTTATAATTCTCTCTTATTTTTTAGAAAAAGGTTAACTCCCTGTATTTGTTTTCTCTTGAAGAAATCCCAAGTTTCCGTATTTGTTTTTGATAAATATAAGAATTTTGAAAAAAAAAGAATTTTTTTTTAATTTGTGAAACTAATTGTTAGGAAAATGGATTTGATTGAAATCGACAGAAATTGAGGTAATGGGATTGATGTAATTGGGAAAATCTGTTAAAAATATCAAACATTTTTACTTATGTAGTAAAAAATTATTATCAACAATTTTACAACAAGACTTTTTGATTATATGCAAATTTCATGGGGTTTTTCCTAGAAAATTTTTTTGATATCAATAAAAATGTTAGCTTTGATATCAAAACCCAAATAGAAAACAAAATACCTTTAGTTATTTCCTATAAATAATAATTCCTCCGTTGAGGAGGTCTAAATTGGCCTCGAAACATGTTGGTCCCCTCGTAGTATAAGAAGGAGGGAGAAAGGAAAAAATTATTTTTGTTCTCGGGTGAAACCTGTTTTTCATCATAGCCGCGGACTAAATCAAGTGACTTTTTTTTTTAATTTTGTTTCAAACATTTTTCAAATTTTTTTTTTTCAAAATGAACAGTTTGTGAATTCATCTGAAGAATTTCATCTATTGTTAGCAATTCTGATGGAACTTCTAGTATCCGTTCTCTTAGGTGTTGAATGAAAACCCCTAATATAATTTTTTTTTAATTCAAAAAACTTAGGAGATATTCAAAGTTGAAAATATTGGTTCATATTTTTTTATGTTTTTTAAACGAATGAATGATTAACGAGGGCATCTTATTTTGTTCGTTAACATTTGGGTTCGTTGAAAAATGTCGTTACCAAAAAATCCCCAATATTTCTTCTTATAGGGGCCGGTACATCTGGAAATCCTAATTCATTGTCACCACCAGGAACGCCACACGATCAAGAAGGTAATGTGAAAACTAAAATACAATATAAAACAAATATTAGCGAAAATTTCACCAAAACTTCTAGTTTTTCCCCTACATGGGGTTGCAAAAAACGTTTTTAAAATATTTTTTTCAAGTTTTAAAATTTGTTCTCAAAAACAATGCAGCAAAATAAATTACAATATCACAAATTCTGTATTCTGTTTATACTACAAGGATCAGAACCCCTAATATTTTAAGTGTACGGGTATTCTAAAATAAAAAAAGAGACCTAAATTTTGAGAAAATTCAATAAATTTGCAGAATCCCCTGAGAACCGATACTAAGAAACTTTTAGAGTTTCGGAATGTAAATTTGGGATTGAAATTCAAAAATTCAAAAAGTACAGAACACGAATTTGGAGTCAAAATTAAAAATTTCCAAAATTTCCTCAAATTTTGAAATTCTTATTTTTTTGGTACATTTCTATGAAAATTAGTACGAGGATAAATTTCAAGGCAAAACACACGACTTTAGGATCAAAATCAAACAATCAAAAAATTTTCTCTAAATTTTGAAAATTTTAATAATTTGGTAGATTTTTGTGAAAGTCAGTACGAGGGTGGTTTTTGGGGCACAAAACAGGAATTTGAAGTCAAAATTCAAAGATTCAAAACTTTACCTCAAATTTTGAAAATTTTAAGAATTTAGTTATTATAAACAATTTTGGGAGCCAGAAATAAAATTTAGAATTTAATTTCTTGGATAATTATTAGTAGACTCATAATTCAGTATAATTTAGTAGTTAAAAGATAATGAATTTGTTAATTCTTAATATAATAACTATATTTTGTTTACATGATCAGGGGAGGAATCAGATGATGAACTACTACAGATAGTCCACCCGGATAATGGCGATAAAGTCTGCCGTGGTGAATCATACGTTGCAGAATTTGTTGTATTCATGAGAGGGAAGCTTATTCAACTAAATCCTCGAACTGGCAACATGGGTAATTTAAAAATTCTGGGTTTTCTAATATTCCATTAGCGAAATGCTGAAATATTATTATTTCATGAGTCAACCACTTAATTACTAACTCAATACATATTTCCATTAACTCAGTATTCGACAGATTAACCCGCAATGCAGTGGAAGTTCGTGCAAGTAATGTTCTTCAAACTGGTGATATACTGGTACGAAATGGAATTCGGTACGCAAAATTTGACAGGATGAGTTTCAAATTTTACCTGCTACCTCTCGCTGAACAGACTCCATGGGTCCACCCGAATAATTAACGCGATACTATCCGTCGTGACGAAGAAGCTATACAACTGCATTTGGCCGGGATATTCAGTGAAACTCGTTTACAATAACAATAAAATAATAATAATGAACTCATGATGAAATCAATCATTTATAATTAAATTACAACTATCTGTTAAGTTTTGTTAATACAATATGTATCATTAATACAAAAGTAATTAATTTGATATCTTTATCATTCAAATCTTTGTGTGAGTGCAAAATAAAGTAAAAAAGTGTACAAAATGTTGTCGAATTATTAACTGCTTATCAAACCCATTTAATTTCGCTGTCCAGTAGCCTTACTCAGCTTGTGGAAAATTCCTCAGTTTTCAGAGCGTTAGGATCTAAATTGTCAATTGCACTTAGTTGGCCACAATGAAGGACCTCCACTTCACCAGATAAACTCGAAAAGTATTCTTAAGACATTCTTAATTTGCCGATAAACACAATTCTTTGTCTAAGATAATACACGCGGCGCAAAGTATACAATGCAATAGTATCCCTGAACCATTCGGCCATTTTGAAATTGTATGGCCGAATGGAAATACTCTGTGGGCAGCGACCAGTTTGCCGCTACGCTCCTGGTCGACTCCATGTTCTCCGCGCTTGCGCAATGAGTCTTGTGAACACTCTCCCGTCTCATAGGTTCGACGTGAGTATTCGTTCGTGCTCTGTCTCTTTCTCTCTCCGCCATCATTGATGGCGTCCGTTCGTGTATCAGCTATGAATCAAGGAAATAAACCGTGATTGAATTAATTGCAACCTAATGTGTTTCCTTCCTACCTGTGAAGTACCAGGGTGGATTCATGGCTATGGGAATGTATACCAAACTTCTATCATACGACTTCCCATACTGGCTGATACTGGTCACGCCGACGCTGAAAAGGACGCCGGAAACTCGACCACGGAAAGCAACCTCTACCGCTGGCTCCTGAAGTCTCAGAATGCCTGGTCTACAAGAAATGTGAGACAAAATTATTATTGAAACAGTGCCCACTGAAGAGATGCACATTTTCTTTTTAAAAAATGCCATACACTGAGCCGGACCAAGCATTGTTTACCCACACGGACGACGCTCGGGCATTAACCATCAGCAACTTCCTCGTAAACTCCAGGCACAATTTGTGAGACGTTTTCCACCCCCTCGCATAATGATGAGAAAATAACAACCTAAAAGTTCAACAAGTGACTTGGTGCCAGATTCAGAGGATTTTCTTCCATGGAGGGAAAACTTTGGAGAAATCAGCCAACATTTTCCAATGATGTCACAATAGCGCAGTTCTCACTCCCTCTCTCCATCAAAATCGCACTTCAGAAGGTATGCAACACCCCACTGTAAAAAAAAAGTATCACTTTAAGGCTAATTTTTGGTATTTAAACAGTCCTCCAAAAATATAGTCTCGAGTGACTCCATTCTAATGCCACTTTATTTTGATGTCACAAATGACGTTTTAGTACAACTTTTTTGGATCGAAACAGGACCGAAGTGGATATCTCGGAAATGACAGTCATCACCCCCTTCGGACTCTTTGTATACGTCGTGATGTCATACGGGTTACGCAACGCCGGACAGACCTTTCAAAGGTATATCTTCCAGGCCCTAGGGGATTTGGAATTCGTCTTTGCGTATATTGACGACATACTAATTGCGTCCTCTGACATCGAGGAGCATGATCGTCATATACGCTTAGTCTTCCAGAGACTGAAGCAATTTGGTTCACGCGTTAATGCGGACAAATTCTAGTTTGGATGGTCCGAAATAGCATTCCTGGGTCACACTATACACAGCAATGGCTTCAAACCTACTCATGAGAAGGTCAAAGCCATTCGCGAATACCCCAAACCTACAACGGTCGTCGACCTCCGGCGATTCCTCGGGATGGCCAACTTTTTACCGCCGCAACTTGCGCCAAGCAGCTCGTGTACAGGAACCCCTCAATCGCTTCTTAGTAAATTCTCGGGATAAGCGTGCGATTGAGTGGAATCCTGAGGCCGAAACAGCATTCGAAAGGAGGGTCAAATACGACATTTCCAAAATCGCTTTGCTCGCCTACCTCTCACTCCAGGCAGAAACAAGTCACGTTACAGATGCCTCCGATACGGGCGTAGGGGCATCGTTTGAACAACACCTCAGCGGCGGGTGAAAACCCCTCGCATTTTTCTCGCGAAAACTAAGCCCGGCCCAACGCAACTACAGCGCCTACGATAGAGAGCTGACTGCTGTTTTCGAGGCAATTAAATACTTCCGTCACTTCCTAGACGGTCGCGAATTCAAGGTAGTGACGGACTACAAACCTATGCCTATGTCTATGCCTTCTCACAACGCTCTGAAAAAGCCTCCCATCGTCAGCAACGACAGTTATCATTCATTTCGCAATTTACCACCGTCATCGAACATCTGTCTGGTATCGACAACGTCGTTGCTGACGCACTCTCGCAAGCCGACGCTCTCACACATTCCGAGAAAGGTATGTGGCTGCCGGCGGAGATCCGAGTTACCGAGCTCGCAGAGGCCCAGGAAACCGAGCCCATGCTACGGAAACACTGCACGTCTTCAAAATTCTCCCTCAATATCAGAAAGATTATGCGGGGTCCGAACAAAACATCGGTTTACTGCGATTTGTCGGGAGACGTTTTGCGTCCAGTCATTCCGATCTCATTACGCGTGATCTCGCAAAAATACGTGTGGCCCTGCATGCACGGAGATATTTCTAGCTGGGCAAGATCATGCTTGGACTGCCAGCGATCCAAGGTTGCCCGGCACATCATCATAAAACCAGCACAATTCGTTGCTCCCGAATCACGCTTCAGACACATCCACATGGATATCGTCGGGTTCCTTCCCGAGTGCGATGGCCATAAATACCTACTCACAATGATTGACCGCTTCTCTCGGTAGCCGGAGGCTATCCCACTACGAAACATCGAGGCCACCACAGTTTGTCGGGCCTTCTACGATGGTTGGGTCACTCGGTTTGGTTCCCCAGAGACCTTTTCAACCGACCAGGGTCGACAACTCGAGTCTCGCCTTTCCGAATCGCTCTTTAAACTCATCGGATGCCACCGAATTCGAACCACTCCCTATCGCGATTGAATTAATTGCAACCTAATGTGTTTCCTTCCTAACTGTGAAGTACCAGCATGAATTCATGGCTATGGGAATGTACACCAAACATCTATAATACGACTTTCCATAACTCTATATGCAAGCTGCCATCTCGGTTTCCCGCGAAATTCAAACACCAGTTCTCGTAAGATCACTGAAGTTAAGCAGTGTTGGTCGAGGTTAGTACTTGGATGTGTGACCGTTCGGGAATACTGCGTGCTGTTGGCCCGTCGTGGGTGTGGCGGGCCCACACTGGTAGTAAATATCCATCTAGAAACACTACCCGAATCGGGTAGTGAGGCAATGAACTTTCGAGTTGGAACTGCTATCAATTTTTTTTTATGGTTAACGTGCGCCGTCTGCAGAAAAACGGATTCCTAGCCTCACATTCTTCTGGATCTTATTTCGCTTTAGCATACCAAAAAAATGCTTACAGGCAATTCAATGACATATAACCATAAGCTTCAGACCCCGGATATTTGAATTATATTGTTTTAGTGATAAATATGATTACTTACTTCGCATAATTTTGAATTACCATTCGGTTTCATTTGTCGCGTCTACAATTTATAATTCATATTGATATAGTCTTCTATAGTAGACCATTTTTATTATATTCAACACTAAATTTTAACTAAAATACACAACGTGCTTATCGCATTGTTTCCCACAAACTTTCCAGGAACCAATGTGGCGGTTGCATATTCCTGTCTAATATAGTACCCTATCATTACCAATCCTTATGATTCAACTCAAGTAAATTTCATCAGCAAATAAGGAATCGTCCATAAACTAGGTTACCTGTTTCGTCATACAGACTTACACGCCCCGCCGCCCCCTTCCACCTGGAAAGTAAATTCCTAAGATTTTAATTCGAAATATATATTGCGTTTTCAAAACAATAGTTGAATTTTTAGCAAAAAAGATTTTCTACTAAAAGAGATCAAGTTTCACCCAAAAAGATGAACTTTCAACAGCAATAAATGAAATTGTAACCAAGCAGTTGAACTTTCAAGCAAAAGAGATGAATTCTCTAAAAAATAGTTCCACTTTCAACCAAATAGTTAAATTTTCAAGCCAACAAGATGAATTTTTTCGAATTCAGATGAATTATCAACCAAGAAAGATGACTTCTACCATGAATGATGAATTTTCAATTCAAAAGCTTAAATTTTTGATCAGAAAAAATGACTTTATGAAAATGTGGAATTAGCACATGGTTTAGTTTTAAACCAGAAAGCCTGAATTTTCAACAAAAAGTTCATTTCTAACCAAGAAAGATGAATTTTTCATCATAAACTATGAATTTTCTACCAAAAGACGAATTTTCAACAAGGTAATTTAAACGGGAAGAAGAATAGATTTTTAACACAAATTGGAAATTGAGAAAGGTTAATTTTAAACCAAATAGTTTAATTTTCCACTAATAAAAGACATTTTTTGAACCAAAAATGGAATCATCAAATTTTCAGTTTAGGAAATCCGTTTTTGACAGGAAAAAATGTATTTTTAACTAGTTGAGTTAAACCAAAAAGGGCGATTTTTCAATCAAATAGTTGAATTCTCAACCAAAAGAAAGAAATTTTCAACCGAAAATGGAAGAAAACATAAATAAAGAATGAAAATAATAAAATTCATTTTTAACCAAAAAATTACATTTTCAACCAATTAGTTGACATAAAAAAATTGTCAATGTTTGAATATTAATTATTATTAATATATGTATAATTGTAATATGAATTAGTATAGATAATAATGATGCTCTGCCGAAAAATATGAATTATCAACAAAATACATCAATTTTCGAAGAAATTGTTGAATTTTGAAGTACAAAAAAACCCAATCATTTACAAGAAAGTTGAATTTTCAACCCGAAAATATGAATTTTTAAATAAAACAAAAATTCATCAATGTTGCAACTAAAAACTTCAATTCGACCAAACAAGACGAATTTTCAAAAAATAGTTGAATCCTCAACCAATAGGAAGAATTTTTTAACGAACAAAATTATTTTTCTAACCAAAAAGATGAATTTTCAACAAAATACATGAATTGTCCACTAAACAGTTGAATTTGAAACCTATAAAGAATGCATTCTCACATAAAAATAAAACAGTTAAATTTTAAGATAAACAACTGATTGATTTTTTTCAAGAAAGCAGTTTAACTTTCAATAAAACAGTAGAATTTTCAACCAAAAAAAGATAAATTATTAAATTAAATAGTTAAATTTTCAACCAAAAAGATCAATTTTCCATCAAGAAGAATCAAGTTTTACCAATGAGATAAGTTTTCGACAAAATACATAAATTTTCGAAAAAATTGTTGAAGTTTGAACTAAAAAAAATGAACGATTTACAAAACAGTTAAATTTTCAATCCGAAAATATGATTTTTCAACATAAAAACTTATTTTCTACAAAAAAAATTAATTTTTATCCAAATAGCTTAATTTTTAAGCCAATAGCTGCATTTGAAACAAAAATATGAAATTACAAGAAAAATATTTTCAATCGAATAGTTTAATTTTCTATCAAATTGTTGAATGTTCGAGCCAAAAAGACGAAATTTCTATAATACAGTTCAATTTTAAAATGGAAAATGTGGATTTTTAACTAAAACATATATTCATTTTTCTATAATTAGTTCAATTTTAAACAAACTAGTAGATTTTTTAAACAAAAAAGAATTTTTAACAAAATAGTTGATTACTCAACTAAAACAGAATCATTTACAACCAAAAAGTTGCATTTTTAACCAAAAAGGATGAGTTTTCTACCAAATAGTTGAATTTCTAATAGAAAAGATCAATTTTCAGTTTAAAATATCAATGTCCAACCAAAAATGGAATAGTTATATTTTTAGTTGAAAAAATGTATTCTTAACCAAGGAAATTTATCTTTAACAAAATAGTTATATTTTTAACCAAAAAGGTGAATTTACTAATTAATTTTTCAAGCAAAGAGGTGAATTTTCAACCAAGTGGTTGAGTTTTTGACAAAAAAAATTACTTTGACAAAATAGTAAGTAAGTTGTCCTCGCTTCAAGTGAACCTAGGCGCATTTTTCTAACTCAGACTCCATTCCAATCTCCCAAATGTACTCTCCGACAATCCTCAGAGCTAGATTTAGTTGCTGTGCATTTTTAGCATGGATCTTGAGATCATCCATGTAAAATACATTAGTGACTTTATACTTCCGAAATCCAGGTTTATCGTAGAAGCGAAGATATTATAATACTAGGTGCGGTACCTCACTAGCGAGCCTATAATAAGTTCCAAGAACTAAAAAAATGCCACTGGTTAAAAAGAGATGGAGATATCTATGTCTTTTTTAACCAATGGCATTTTTTTAGTTATTGGAACTTATTACAGATTCGCTAGTTAGGTGCCGTATCTAGGCTCATAATATCTTTGGCAAAAGTACCCTTTGGAATCGCGAAGTGCGAGAGATAGTGGCAATAGTGTGAGGCCTACAGAGAAGAGGGCTCATGGTGTCGCCCTGAAATACGCCTCTCTGAAAGGTGACGTTGTTAGTTGTCACACGATGTTTTCAAGATGAGATAGTCCCTGATGTATCTCTCGACCAGCTTCTCTAGCGTCTTCAGGATGAAAGACGTTAAGCTGATCGGCCGAAAATATTTTTCAGCAGTGTAGCCCTCCTTTCCAGGTTTAGAAATGAAGGCCACTCTGTTATCCTTCCATGCCGATGGCACGTGTTTTAGGGCAATGCTTACCCTAAGTAGTTTCGCCAGTGGAGGGGCGACGAAATTCATGTCCTTTTGTAAGAACACTGCATAGACGCCATCCGCCCCTTGTGATTTAAAGAGGCAGAAGGACCCAGCAGCCCATTCCACAGTTTTGATATCCACAACCTTGGCGGCGAAATTCCAATGAGCCTTCTCCCTTTCTCGGCTCCAGCCTTTCACCTTGCGGTCTGAGGGGCCTCCGCCTCCTAGAGTGGTGGAGGCTCTAATTCGGTACTGTCAGGACAGAATTCCTCTGCTGTTGGGCTGTGATGCAAGAGTTTGCATCATTGAGTGTGGAAAGCACAAATATCAACGGCAGAGGGGGATATTTAATTGGATATCTAGCGGGCACTGAGCTGGAGATTTTGAACCGGGGTTATCACTTCCACATTCCAGATTGTAAACAGGAGTGAGGTTCTCGATTTGACTCCATGCTCGGAAGAACTAAGGAGCAGGGTCCTGGAGCCAAACTTAGGCACCAAAATCGTTCGGTCCGATTCCCATTGATTTCATGCCATTCCGAATTCACTCCGAATGATTCCGCACGTATTAGAATATACTGCCCACTCCATCTGAATCCGTCTTATGAGGCGAGTACATTCCGAATGGTTATGAGCCATTCCACCAATAGAATGATTCCGGTTAGATGCGAACCCAAATTGCCACGTTGCGTTTGAAACGTAAGTTGAAGGAAAGTAAAGATGAAATGGTTGAATGGCTTAGAACCTTCCGATATGCATTTGCTTTATAAGAAGGCCTCAAGCGAAATGGGTGTTTTATTTTGATAAGTGTGGAATTATTTGCACTGAGTTCGGAATAACACAGAATCCGCCGGAATGAACTCGCGTTATCAGGCGGATTCAGACGAAATGGACATTGTATTCCGATCAGTGCGGAATCATTTGGAATAAGTTCGGAATGGCATGATATCGATTGTAATGAACTCGAGCTACCTGGCAGATTCTACCAGAATGAACATTATATTCTGATAGTGCAGAATCATTCTTACTGAGTCTGTAATAGTACGGAATAAATCGGAATGAACTCGTGTCATTCAACTGATTCAAACGGAATGATAATTTTATTTCGACGCGGCATCATTCGGAGGCTGGCGGATTGCAAATTTTATTCAGCTGGTGCGAAATAATTCTGATTAAAGTATGGAATCATTCAATGCTATTCGGAATAATATTTCGCCATCAGAATGATTCAAGCGGGATGAAAAGTTCTTTCAGATTGGCGCAGAAGCAACTGTAATGACTGCGCAATGGAATAAAAAAAAAATGGAAAAAAAATACTCGGATTGAACTTGAGACACCAATTTGAAATGCAAAATAATTAATCGCAATCCGGTGGAATCATTCGGACTGGATTTAGTTTTTACTCCTAATGTCGGCATTAGTCGAAAACAGATTTCGAATTCATTCGTAATCTATCGGAATGATTTGGAGTTTTTCGGATTCAAATTCAATTCAACGTTCAGACGACGAATACATTTGCTTACAAAAGGTACGAAAAGCTCTTACTCATTGAAGGAATATGACTCAATGGTAGAAGAATGAGGATAAAAGAAGAAATCGATAACACTTTAAAATCAGAATCCCATTAAAATTTAAACATATCAAATTAAAGTGTAAATAGAAAAGAAAAGAAAAATAAGTGGTTTAAACTGCCATTAACAGAACAAGGTAAAGATGAATAATTTAGAATATTCAACTGACAACCGAAAAGAAAGTACACGGCACTTCAAGACGAGATCTAAACGTTTTCCTTCGCCCTTGGTAAAAGATACAATTTTATTATAGGGCGTTCAAACAAACCACTTGCAGTGGGAAGAGAGACAACGCGCACATGACCATCAGATCCGGGATGAAGCTCAATGACACGACCTGAAGGTCACTTTGTGGGTGGTGAATTATCATCACGAATAAAAGCGAGGTCACCAACTTCAAGGGATGCATAAAGAGTCCTCCACTTTGAACGAGGTTGAAGCTCTTCCAGGTAATTCGAGGACCAACGTTGCCAGAAATGCTGACGTATTTGTTTTAACAATTGCCATCGAGATAAGCGATTCGAGGCAATATCAATGTAACTTGGCTCAGGGATACTGTCGACAGATCCTTCAATCGAAAAATAACCTGGAATAAGAGCCGTAAGATCATCAGGATCATCCGGCATGGATTGAAGAGGTCTTGAATTTAAACAGGCCTCCACTCGAACCAGAAATGTGCTCATTTTTTCGTATATAAGGGTAGTATCTCCGATGACTCGCCGAAGGTGGTGTTTCGCTGACTTCACCGCCGCTTACAAATTCCCCCGAATTTCGATGCAACTGGTGGATTAAATCGCCACTATGTGCCATACAAAGCGAGACACGAAGCCAAAAGGGTTGATTCCTTCGGACCTGCTGAAAACATCGCTCTAAGTTTGACGTCTGCTCCAACGATGTTTGTACCTAGATCGCTGGTCAAGGTAGCACAAATTCCACGTCAAAAATTGAATCTGTATTAGGCAGCAAGAAAGGCATCAGCCGTATAGTCTGAGACAGCTTCTAAATGAACAACTTGAGTAGAACAGCAAACAAAGATCGCGAGGTAGCCCTTATGTGATCAATAACCACGACCCTTAGTTGTTCGCAAGTAAACGGGTCCAGCATAATCGACGCCAGTATGTAGAAACGGTCGTCTCAGAGTAGAGTGAATTGCTGGAAGGTCTGCCATCAATTATTGAGGCTTCACAACTGGATGTCGTAGGCATGGTGAACATCGATGAATAAATGCCCTCACAATCGATCGACCACGTAGAATCCAGTCGGTTTGCCTCAACGTTCCGAGATTGAGCTAGACACCACCATGAGGATAACGTCGATGATGCTGATCAATGAGAAGAGTCGTCAGCGTTGATTCAGAGCTGAGAATGAGATGATGTTTCTCACCAGGATACAAGGCTGAATTCTTCAACCTACCTCCTACACGAAGCAATTGTTGGGAATCTGAATAAGGTGTCAAACTACCTAACTTGCTCTTGGAGGGAAGAGATTTTCCTGATGATAGAGCCTTGATATCTGCTTCTAAATAGAATTGCTGTTCATGTCGAATCCAATGCAGAAGAGCTTTCTTAAGTTCTGAAGGTGAAAGGAATGATGACTTTGAACAGGATTGCTGAAAATAATGTTCGATAGATCATTGTAAGCAGGCAGTCGCTTGTAGAAGTTTATCCAAAGAAGAGTAGCGATGAAGAAGAACCCACATAGCTAGAACACAACTAGCAGTATGAACTTTTGTTGTTTTCTCTTCTAAATCCACTCCAGGATTAACTGATGATGAAATTCGTGATCAAATATCTGGAAACAGCAACCAATTTGGACCTTGCCATCAAAGAGAAAATGCTGATAGCTCGTTGGCAGAGAGATCTCTTGTAGCACAATCAGCAGGGTTACTTGATGAAGAAATGTGACGTCAAATTGCTGATGG
The DNA here is from genome assembly GCA_932178445.1 of Andricus quercusramuli. NCBI lineage: Eukaryota > Metazoa > Arthropoda > Insecta > Hymenoptera > Cynipidae > Andricus > Andricus quercusramuli. The sequence continues at coordinate 22,854 of CAKNXH010001047.1, forward strand.
TAGTGTGGTTTGGATTTCGGAAACTCTATTGGCTATGAAGTACTTCCATTTTGAGAGATGTCCGTGAATCCAGGCCTGTTTTGAGGGAGCAACGAGATGAACTGATTTTTATCCAACGAGGGACTACGATTGAGGATATATTACGAAGACCGTCTTGATACGCTAGCCAGCTTTGGCAAGCCTCGTTTGGAAGAAGATCGTCCCAGGAGATCTTCAAAAGCCAGAGAGTTTGAATAAGGACCTTAGCTGTTATGACAACTGGACTCAACCATCCTAGCGGATAGAGCAGTTGAGCAATCTGGCTCATAACGCTACGTTTAGTGATGACATCTGGATAGGCTGGTAACTGGACGTCGAAAGTTATCACATCTCGCTGAGAATTCCAATAGAGGCCTAAAATATAAAACGACTGCTAGAATTCCAAGGGCAGAAGCTGAAACGAAGCTCGAAGTTCGTCTGGAATTTTCGCTAGTAGACCATAATCACTTGACATCCACTTGCGAAGTGAAAAGCCGCCCGCTGTGAGAAGTCGATGTATTTGATTCTCTAAAGAAATTGCTTCCTCGCAGTTATCTGCACCTGTGACAGCGTCGTCCACGTGAGTGCCTAGATTTATAGCTTCAGCTGTTTTTGGATAATTTTGACCCGCATCTAGGGCGAGTTTTTGAATGTAACTGAGTGCAAGAAAAAGAGTACAAGAGAAACCGTAAGTAACTGTGGTGAGACGAAACGTTTGATCTAAATCATTGGGCGATTTTCTCCACAGGATCAGTTGAAGAACCTGATATTTTCGGTGTACCTGGATTTTTTGGTACATTTTCTCTACGTCAGTACAGAAAGCTATACGAAAACACTTCCAACGAAGCAAAATGTCAATTCGATTTGGGAAGAGTGAGGCTCCAGTGTGCAAGCATTCATTGAGCGAAATTCCAGCTTCAGTCTTCTGAGATCCATTGAAGACGACTCTCAACTTAGTAGTAGCGCTTGATTCATGCAATAACCCATGATGTGAAAGGTGGAAGGAACGAGAAGAGTCACGACGAATAGAAGACTCTGTGTCCGGCACCATGTGGCCAAGACTTTCGTATTCTTTAGGAAATTTCTCATAGGGCCTAAAGAAGGAAGCGTCGTTGTTCGCGAGGCAACATTCCATGCACTGAAGCATCCAGTAGGCTGGACGAAAAGAATTGCCAAATGATAAAATTTTTGCACAAAAAATGCATTCTTAGTACTGAAAAAGGCTCTTCAATTGATTTAGGTAACGCATCTCCTGTATTTTTGCCAGATAAGGTCCAACCAAAGTATGTTTCCTGAGAAACAGGAGCGTTAAAGGGACCTTTCCGAATCTTCGGAAGAAGCAGATAAGGACAAACGTCTGCTCCATTGATCACGTCGATCACTCTTGAGTTTCCGAAATCTGGGTCAGCTAGATTTAAACCTAAAAGATGGAACCAACTTCCATTGCCCTTTTCGAAACGTGGGTGGTATGCAGGAAGATGCGGAAGCACGAGCGCATCCGATGAATACTTGAAGTCTGATTCGAAACGTAGCGTGAGAATACACAACACTGCACCGAAAGTTTGTATGTGACGTCCTGCACTGATGGTAGCAAATCTAATTCACAACTTCAATCTAATTGGCTTGACTTTGATAAAAGCTGTAGGTAATAGAGCATTGCTCTAAGTCGAGTCAAATGATGTATGCTGAGATAATGAACGCTGGACAATGCACGATCTTCTCCTTGTGTTAAAGGTGATTGATGAGTGATGTTCGATGTCGCCGCATCTTGATGAAGCATTTTGTGATGTTTTTGATCACATAATCAACACCTTCTTGATGAAGGACATTTGCTTGTTAAATGGTGATGCAGTCCTTTCGTTTTATTGCATTCATCGCTCTAAATTGAGCGCAACATATCAAGAAGTGTGCTTGCCCACAGCCGAAACATTTTCGAACTTCATGAGAATTCTGAGTTTGATCTGTTGAGAGGTGAGATGATGATGTAGAACTCTTGATCGAACCGCAGCTTCTCTTACCATATTTTGACGCCTGCTATTTTTCATTCGACTTTGAATTCGAAGAATCCTTAAAGTTATCTGAATTCCCTTCAAGGATCTCCAATGTGCGAACGTTGCCCTCAAGAAATATGTGCAAGGAATCATAAGAAGAAGAGTCTGTCGTATCACCTAATAATGTCGTTCAGTCACGTCGAGCTTGCGATTCCAGTAAGTTGGTCAGATGAAAGACTAAGAAATGTGACCAATGGTCGAATAGACATTTAAGCGCCTTGAGAGCTTCTAAATTTTCTTCTGCACTGTTGACAAGATCCTTCAAATTCGAAGCGGGTTCCGATTTTGAAGACTTTAACGAAAATAGAATAGACAAGTGAGAATTCATCAATAATCCCTTATTCTCATAAGGTTTTACAAACAAACCCCACGCACGCTCATAATTTTCGTTTGTAACCGGAATGTCTTTAAGGAGCTGAGCCGGCTCTCCTGTTTTTGTTTTTGAATTACGTAGTTTAACAACATCCGCGATTTCTGTATTTTCAGCTATCAGTGATTTAAACAAGTCCGAAAATTTTGAACACTCAGTATAATTTCTAGAGAACGCTGGCAAGGTAATTTTTAGAAACGACCTTACAGAAGATGATGCAGTTTGCTGATTATTGCTTATTAATGAGTTGGATGCCTGCTCTGAGGCAAGAGGGTCGATTGCTTCGAAGAATTCGCCCTTAGCAATTTGATACCATTCTTCTGTTTAGATGAAAATGTCTTCCTTAAAAGATGTGACTTCACCCTTCAAAGGCGCTTTCAATAACTTAACATGCTGTTGCTAGAACTTCGAGTAATTTGCTTCAAGTGTCTCTGATTGTGCCCGGAGCATACCGCGTGTGTGTACTGCAAGAACCGATTGGAACGAATTTTTTATTCGACTAACAAGTTCCACTTGCTCGAGAAGGCATAGCTCAGCTTGTGTTTTGGACATTTTGAATGCCCGAACTTTATATTGACACGACAAGTGATTAAATCAGTCAAAACCGTTTAAACGAATTGTCTCAATGTTGTCACAGGCAATAAAATGTTTGAATCGCCGTCCCGAAAGTTGATTAATGCAATCTTACGAAGCGTATTTGTTGACTCGAGACTAATAAACTAACACGAATTGCTGCTAATCATAATTAAAAAAACAAAAGAGATAAGTGACGTGATATAAATGTCCAACTCGAAAGTGTTTACTAATAATCAAGAACTAAATTGATCAATTCTATGATTAGCAGGTGTAAACAGTAATCAGCTGCGAAGGGTAAACACGTGCCGAGAAATAACGTACACTGACTCGAAGCGTTACGCAATTGTTGAGAACAAACTGCCGAAACCCAAAAAAGGATTAGAATTGTATTTTGAATTTCAGTTCCTAACCCCGCTTGCCTAAGGAAGACGTATTTTCAACACTATGGCTACCAAGTTCAATTATTAGAACGATTGAACCTTCGAAAAAACATCCGGGTACCTTAAATTTCAGTTCTCAACCAAACTTCCCCAAGGAAGATGTATTCTCAGAATCTGGACCACCAGGTTTAATTATTAGAAACAACGGATTTAAAAAAAAACCATCCAAGTATCTCAAATTTCAGTTCCCAGCCGCACTTCCTGGAGGAAGATGCATTTTGAATGCCTGGACTAACAGGTTCAATTATTAGAACAATGAGGCCTCTAAAAAACCATCCTGGTATCTTTAGTTTCAGTTCTCATTCGAATCCACCTTATTATTTTTCACTTTAATATTAATTTGTGATATAATTTAAAGTAGAAGAAAATTCAAACGACAAAGAATGCTCATAAACGCCACCTAACGTCTGTTTGGACAACGATTTTCACCGAATTAAGAAGCGCGAGTAAAATGAGTTTTAGGGGAAATGAGATTTTGGACAGATATCCCATCATCAAATATCCCATCTGGGATATTTGTACTCAAATAAAGTTTGTTTATTGATGTGTAAATATCTTAGACCTAGATATGGGGAATCGCGCCTGATTCAAATGAAACCACGACTAGAAAGTGTAACGCAGGCCTCCGACACACGCGCTGTATCTCATGTCACAGAACGGAGGTTTGCTACTCTCTCTCTCTCTCTCTCTCTCTCTCTCTCTCAAACGAATAATAATTGTTTAAACAATTGTAAATTATTTACAAACGGGAGGAAAATATACTGTGTGATATAGCGAACCTCAAAGCGTGTCCAGATTTCTTTCAGGGAAATTTGTAAGTATTCAAAATTATATAATTTTCAAACTGTTTCAACTTAAAAGCAGTACAATTTAGTGATTATAAGTTGTTTCTTGAAAAATCTAAATTGAAAAATGTCATTTACAAATTAAAAATTAAAAAAATGAAACAATGCAAATTTTTAAGTTTGCATTCAGCACCCTAAAATTCGAACAACTCGAGGTTTATTTTCTTTTAAATAATTCAATTTTATTTAGTTTATTTTTGAATGTTTGATTCGTAATTTCTTATTTCAAATAAACAGTCAGATATTGTTAAATATTAAAACAAAAATTTTCAAACTGATTGGTTAAAAAAATTGAGTATTTTAGAATGCAATAATATTTGAATATAATTTGAAATGGAATAAAAGCATTTAATTATGAATATATTAATCAAAATGTTTTTGAAAATTGAAAAAAGATATTGAAGTTTCAATCGGATGCAAACATTTCAATAATTGCAAAGGCTTTCGAATAAAAATTGTTCAATTTTTAACGTCAAAATCTATACATTATTTAATTATGAACAGATTCATAAGCGTCTTATAAAATCAATGTTATTATTAGTCTATTGTTAAGAGTCGAACTATAGTTCAATTTTAAAAATAAAGATGAAAAGAAGAGAAGAAGAAGAGAATTCTTATAAACTTTTTGTGAATTAAAGTATTAAAACCTCTTAGCGCGTGAGTTATTATTTGCTTTGTGTAAGATTTCAATTTCAGTTAACGTTTACCGATGACGTTTACACATAAATCTGTCTTGGGTCGTAGTTTAGGACGCACGTGTTCTTTTTATAACAAATAAGAATACGCTTTACGCAAAGCCAATCCGTGAAGTACACGTAGACAAGAATTTTTGTCAAGAATAAGGTAATGGCTAGTATATATACAAGTAAAAAATATTCAAGATATATTATTATTCTTCAAAAATAATTTCTGTGTGTGCAGCAAAATGAAGATTTTTGTTTTAACGTTGTTCTTCACGTTTGTAGTGTTCCTTGATTCTGTTCGTAAGTGAATTGTCTATATGAAGGTTAGATCTTTTGGAAGCAAAAATAATTATTTTCCCATCGAATGCAAACTTCTCTTTGTAAATTGTTGATAAAAAATTGCTATTTTTAAGATGAAATCGTCCAGAATTTCAATTTCTTGATAAAAAATCATCCAGGCCAGCCTGTGTTATAATTTTTCCTAAAACTATTGCGAAACCTATACCTACCATTAATAAAATTGTTTATTTTTCATAAAAGCTCTTGCCAGATTGTTTATTATTATAAAGAAAACCCCTCAATTACTGAAATTGATTTTCTAGATTTACCTAACACTTTTGATTCAGAGATGCAAAAAAGTATTTTTTGCGTAAAAAAAAGCTATAAAATGTAAAAGAGCTTTTTTAGACACAAACATTTTAAATCGAGAAAAGAACTCTGTTCGAGGATTTTGAGATTGTAAAACATTCTCATTTTTCTTAACATTGTTCAAACAATCAGAAGGCAACATTTTTAAATTGGATGAAGGCCACGTCACGTGCTGTTAACGAGATAAACTTCAAAATAAAAAGCAATAAATTTCTAAAAGCTGAGCGAACTTATTTGATCACTGATAATAAAGTATCGTGTTACCTTTCGGTTTGGACTCGTATGAAAGATTAAAAAAAAAGGATTATTTTTTTCTTTCTCACTGGATTTGAGGAAAAAAATGATAATTTTTCCATAACAAATCGAAATTGAAGTTTCCTATGATTTATTTTCGGGAAATAATACAATTAATTTAAAAACAGATCTTCTACGATATGATAAAGCTTTATGTTACGTTTATGTTTTTTAAAATTTCTCAAAAATGTCCTTCTTATTATTTTTATTAGAGTTGACAATTTCGTCAAAAACGTAGTTTTGTTAGCAAAAAATCACTATATTTCTTCTTACAGGATCAATGAATGTACTACCATCTCTACCACCATCTCATCCACCATCAATACCACGCCGTTCAATAAGTAAGTTAAAAACCAAAATTGCCCAGATTTTTTGTATATAGTCTCTCGAGCTATCCCATATCGAGACGTCAGAAATCTCCAAGCTGTCTCGGAAATACGTAGAGCAATCTTTTGTACAAAATCACTGATTTCAGGGCCATAATAATTGTCTCTGATAAGCCCTTCTCAAAACTATTTTTATAAAATTCTTTGTTTCTCGAAATATTTCTCAATTCCCTTTTCGAGATTTTCTCTAATTATTTTAATCCGTTGCCTTGTTTCGCAGTGACACCAAATTCAAAAGAAAATTCAATGCAATATTTTGCCTTTTTTGCAACAGTTTAATTACTAGAAATTTTGACAAGACTGCAAGACCGCGAGTTTCCAAAGTTATATTTAGAAAAAAAGGATTACAGTTTTCGCAATATAGATAAAAAGGATAAAACCCTAAATCTATTGCAATATTTCGTGAAACAGCTGGAAGATTTTTCAAGGTTTAACTTTCGAGACGAAGACAGCTTGGAGAGGTACAGAATAGAGATTCTACGATACATAATTTTTTGTAACCAATAAATAATTTTTGGGACGTTACAAATTTAGTAACTATATTTTTCTTGCTTCATCAGAAGAACCACTTCAACCGCTAATCGAGTTGGAACATAATGATAGAATCTGCCGTGGTAGAAATTATGTAGCACAATATGTTGTCGAAGGTGTAGGGCAGCTTTTTAGACTACAAATGGCAGCTCCCCAATTCGGTAATTTGAAAATTCTGATTTTTCTAATATTCCATTAGTGAAATGCTGAAATACTACTAGTTCAAGAGTGAACCACTTAATTACTAATTCAATACTTTCAATTAATTCAGAATACGTGGACAATGAACTAGTGGTATACAATCCTCAAGATCTTCAACCTGGTGATGTACTGGTACGCGGTGGTGTAAAGTATGGTATATATCAGCAGCACGGGTTTCGCCTGGTACCAACAGAGTACCGGGTTCGTTGGATCTACTGAGCATACCCTGCCGCGAATGGACTCTGACCTACTTTGGTCCAGAGTTAACGCAATACTGCCGTCTTCATATTACAACTGCATTTGGGAGAAATCAAGATATTCAACGAAACGCTGTTTACATCTGTACCTTTTAACGTATGAGAGTTTTTGAAAAGTACCGTTCTTTCCAGCTAAAAATTCCTTTACCAGGAACATCGGAGGATCCTGGACATGTTGCTGGAGACGAACCTTCACACGAACCTGTACATGTAATCTTGACGGTTCCTGTGCAGGATTTTGGTGAAGGAAACTGTACATGAGCCTGCGAAGGAACCTGTATACAAGCTATCCTTTGAATGATCCTGTACAGGTTTCTTCACTTGTTCAGGATCCTATACATGAACCTGCATAGGAACTAATCTGCATAGGTTCGCTAGTGGTTTGGAGTTCTCGATTGATTTGTATCTTCGAGGAAATAAAAGGAAGGCAACTTTATAGTTGTAAGCGACATGAGTTTTCGGAATGGATTTCTCTAAAGGACCCCATACTTGTTTCTGGACAGGAAACCGCGCCTTAATTTACTTTGCAAAAGAACCTGTACAGGATCATTCAAAGGTTCTTTTGTCGGTGCAGGTTCCTTTCCAGATTCATGTACAGCTTTCTTCACCAAATTCCTGCACAGGAACCGTCAAGATTACCTGTGCAGGTTCGTGTGCAGAATCATATGCAGCAACATGTCCAGGATCCTCCGAGGTTCCTGGACAGAGATTTACAGCCAGGTTGGATTAATCGCGCATTTAGAGGTCGCAAAACGTATTTTATGTCCGATATGCAATTTTTATGAATTAATAATCTTTATTTTTTACAGTTCCAAAGTTTTTATCATGAGTAAAGGTAACTCCTTCACAAAGATGTTAAATTTATTCCAAATTTTTGGTGTGAGAAACAAAATTGTGTGGGGTCTTTAACATCCATAAAGCATACATTTTATTTTATGATGAATTGCACTTCTGAGTTACCAATTTAGCCATAACATTGTACCTAAATATGACTCTTATGGAAAATATTTATGCCCTAATTACTAATAATTTCCTGTACCATTATCTCCAATTCAACTAATTATTTTGACTGCATTAGCAATTTTGTTTGAATCAATAAAATCACCCAAATCTGAAAAAGAGTAAGGGATTGAATTACAAAAATTAAATGTTTGTTAGTAAACAATGCATATAAATATACAAAGGTAATGTAACGATAACGATTACCAATAATTCGTGTAGGTATTTAAATTTATTCATAAGCATTGTTCAATGCCAAAAGTTTAATTATTTTTTGCAGATTTTGCAGATTTGAACGATGATTTTTTTTTAAATTCAGAGCTAAATTTGACCCTTGAAACTGAAGCTTCATCGCAAAATGAATGCTCTATGGTTTTTAAACAATCCATTAAAATTTTGTTTCTAACACCAAAGGATGAAATTTCACATCTTTGTGAAGAAGTGATACACGTGATGTAGTGATGATAAAAAATTTACAATTTAAGGAAAAAACACAAGAATTCAAATATGAAATTCGGACAAAAGGCTCCTAAAGAAAAAAAAGAAAAGAGGAGGAAAGGAAAATAAGGCAACCTTAAAATCCCCTTGCTTCTTTTTTTCTCCTATCTTTTTTATCTTAATTTTTCAAAATTGCAATCAAAAAACATTTGCAAAAATCTACCAAAGTTTCGATGTTCCAGTTTTGATGCGATTGGAAACATCTAAGAGTGTTTTTCCAAATTTGATCTTTGGTATCTTGCTTTTTTAACTTTCAAAAACATCGTAGAAGAATTCAAAACTTTAAAAAGGAATAATAACTCATAAAAGTCGCATGTTGACCATAAAAGCCACTTGAGCGATCTCTAAGTATATATTTCTTAACTAAAAAAATACAGAATAAGTGTCTCATAGTAAGAATTTTCCGCTCCACGATTTTACAAAATCCAACAATCGGGATTCGATTAACACAAGCTTTTTAAATTAATAAGTTTTTTAAGTAAGATTTAACAAAGTATGTAAGTTTAAAAAATGGAGGAAATATCTTGAAAATAGGGCAAAAAGGGGAAATTTCTCTAAAAAAGGGAACTTTTTGCAAGGAGATGTCTTGATTTAGGAAAAAAATTATGCATTGAAATGTTTATTTTCTGAATTTAAATCACATTTATTTCTTCATTGTGTGCTTTTATAAGCTTTTACAATATTTGACTCTTGCTTTCATAAAAATTGTGCTTTTCGGAATTTTTGTTTTTATCTAGATACTCGTTCCCATTATTCTATCAAACCAAATTTGTTCTCGTGTTTATATATTGAAATGCTTATTTATTAAATTTTCATGTAGCAATATAGGCTCAAACAATGGAAATACGTTCTGTTGTGTTTTAAGGTATTTGAATAATTCAAGGAAGATATACTTTAA
>CAKNXH010001047.1:52417-88410 GCA_932178445.1 Andricus quercusramuli
TGGCTGGAAATTTTTCTTAGTTTTTTATTTAAAATTAAAGTAGTTTTATATTGCTATATTTAACTATGTTATTGAAAATTCGTTTGTTTTTTGTTCCAAATTAGTTTTTTAACTGGAAATTTGCCTATTCTATTTTTTATTGCAAATTGATCGTTTTTAGTTGAAAATTCAAATATTCCAGTTAAAGATCCATCATTTTATTTGGAAGTTCAATAGTTTAGGTGAAAATGTAACTATTTTTTTTAATTATATATATATTTTTTTAAATTTTTTATCAACTGGAAATATAACTATTCTAATTGAATATGTCATAAGTTTAGATGAAAATTCATATTTTCCGTTGAATATTAATTTTTTCAATTACAAATTCAACTGTTTATTTTTTCGGTTAATAATTTATCTTTTTTAGTTGAAAATTTATGGACTTTTTTATAAATTCGGTTTCTCTTAGGTAGAAAATTAATCTTTTTGCTTGAAAATTAATCTTCTTGTTTGAAAATTCACCTTTTGGATTGAAGATTCAACTATTCCAGTTGAAGATTCATCATTTTAGTTGGAAGTTCAATATTTTGGTTGAAAACGTAACTATTTTTTTGAAAATTATTTTTTTTCGGTGGGAAATTTTTTAACAACTGAAAATGTAACTATTCTAATTGAATATTTCATAATTTTATTTGGAAATTCATCTCTTCGGTTAAATATTAATTTTTTTAAACTGAAAATTTAACTTTTTATTTTTTGATGGACAATTTATCATTTTAGTTGAAAATTCATGTATTTTATTGAAAATTCGTCTTTTTTGCTAGAAAATTAATCTTTTCGTTTAAAAATTAATCTTCTTGTTCGAAAATTCAACTTTTGAGTGGAAAATTCAACTATTCCAGTTACAAATTAATCATTTTAGTTGAAAATTCACCTTTTGGGTTGAAGATTCAACTATTCCAGTTGAAGATTCATCATTTTAGTTGGATGTTCAATAGATTGGTTGGAAACGTAACTATTTTTTTGAAAATAATTTTTTTTCGCTGGGAAATTGTTTACAAACTGTAAATGTAACTATTCTAATTGAATATTTCATAATTTTATTTGAAAATTCATCTCTTCGATTAAATATTAATTTTTTTAAACTGAGAATTCAACTTTATATGTTTTGATTGACAATTTATCATTTCACTTGAAAATTCGTGTATTTTATTGAAAATTCGTCTTTTTGCTAGAAAATTAATCTTTCTGTTTAAAAATTAATCTTCTTGTTTGAAAATTCAACTTTTGAGTTGAAAATTCAACTATTCCAGTTAAAAATTAAACATTTTAATTGAAAGTTTATTTTTTGATTTAAAATTCAACTGTGCCAGTTGAAGATTCATCATTTTAGTTGGAAGTTCAATAGATTGGTTGGAAACGTAACAATGTTTTTGAAAATTATTTTTTTTCGCTGGGAAATTTTTTACAAACTGTAAATGTAGCTATTCTCATTGAATATTTCATAATTTTATTTAAAAATTCATCTCTTCGGTTAAATATTAATTTTTTTAAACTGAGAATTTAACTTTATATTTTTTGATTGACAATTTATCATTTCAGTTGAAAATTCGTGTATTTTATTGAAAATTCGTCTTTTTGCTAGAAAATTAATCTTTCTGTTTAAAAATTAATCTTCTTGTTTGAAAATTCAACTTTTGAGTTGAAAATTCAACTATTCCAGTTAAAAATTAAACATTTTAATTGAAAGTTTATTTTTTGATTTAAAATTCAACTGTGCCAGTTGAAGATTCATCATTTTAGTTGCAAGTTCAATAGTTTGCTTGAAAATGTAACTATTTTTTTGAAAATTATGTTTTTTGTGGAACGTTTCTTCTCAACTGAAAATGTAACTATTCTAATTGCATATTTCATAATTTTAGTTGAAAATTCATCTCTTCGGTTGAATAATAACTTTTTTTAACTGAAAATTTAACTATTTATTTTTTTATTGATAATTAATCTTTTTCAATTTAAAATTCATGTATTTTTTTCTAGATTCGTTTTTTTTGTAGGAAATTAATTTTTCTGCTTGAAAATTAATCTTCTTGTTTGAAAATTCACATTTTGGGTTGAAAGTTCAACTATTCCAGTTGAAGATTCATCAATCTAGTTAAAAAATTAATTTTTTAAATTTGAAATTCAATTATTCCGAACGAACATTCATAATTTTGGCTGAAAGTTCATTAGTTTGGTTGAAAATTAATTTGTTAATCAAAAAGTTAATTAATCTATTTTTAGTTGTAAACTGATCTTTTTTAGTTAAAAATTCAACTATTTCGTTGAAAATTTAGGTATTTCCATGAAAAATCTTCTGTTTTGGAAGAAAATTAATCTCGTGTTTGAAAAATAATTTTTTGTAACTGAAAGTTTAATAATTCTACTTCTGGTTAAAAATTGATGTTTTTAGGTTCAAAATTCGAGTATTTGGTTGAAAATTAGTATGTTAAAACTGAAAATTTAATTATTTTGTTGAAAATTCATTTATTTCGTTGAAAATCGTATTTTTTGGTGGAAAATTAATTTTTGTGGTTGACAATTCAACTGTTCGAGTTAACGATTCATCATTTCAGTTGGAAGTTCAATAGTTTGGTTGAAAATGTAACTATTTTTTTGAAAATTATTTTTTTTTTTGTGGAAAATTTTTTCTCAACTGAAAATGTAACTATTCTAATTGCATATTTCATGATTTTAATTGAAAATTTATCTCTTCGGTTGAATAATAATTTTCTCAACTGAAAATTTAACTATTTATTTTTTTATTGATAATTTATCTTTTTCAGTTTAAAATTCATGTATTTTTTTGTAGATTCGTTTTTTTTTTTTTTTTTTTTTGTAGGAAATTAATCTTTTTGCTTGAAAATTAATCTTCTTGTTTGAAAATTAACTTTTTGGGTTAAAAATTCAACTATTCCAGTTGAAGATTCATCATTCTAGTTGAAAAATTCATTTTTAAATTTGAAATTCAATTATTCCAAACGTTATTCCAAAGTTAATTATTGTATTTTTAGTTGTAAACTGATCTTTTTTAGTTAAAAATTCAACTATTTCATTGAAAATTTAGGTATTTTCTTGAAAAATCTTCTGTTTTGGTAGAAAATTAATCTTCTTGTTTGAAAATTAATATTTTTTGTTGAAAATTAATTTTTTGTAACTGAAAATTTAATAATTCTACTTCTGGTTAAAAATTGATGTTTTGACGTTCAAAATTCAAGTCTTTGGTTGAAAATTAGTCCGTTAAAATTGAAAATATAATTATTTCGTTGAAAATTCATTTATTTCGTTGAAAATCGTATTTTTTGGTGGAAAATTAATTTTTGTGGTTGACAGTTCAACTATTCCAGTAAAAGATCCATTTTAGTTGAAAATTTATATTTTTCCTTCATAATTAAACTATTCCACTTGAAAATTCATAATTTCAGTTGAAAATTCATCAGTTTAGTGAAAAATTAATTTTTTCAACTAAAATATGAAAGATTATGCCTGGCAAAACCATGGAATTTCCAAGGAATTTTTTCTCAGGATTTGAGTCCTCTTGAATATTTGATTTTGCAGTAAATTCAATATATACAAAAAAACCTTAGCGTTTCCTATTTAATTCAACAAGCTATACATCAATTTTTTTTTAATTTCCCCTATTATTCCCCTATTTTGTAAAAAAAACGGCACATTTCCCCTCTTTATCTACTGATATCGAAGATAAAATTTGTACCTCACGGGGGGGGGGGCCATATCTGTGACGTCACTCTGGGGGCTTCAAGCTTTATCCCCTGTTAAAAAAAAGGTATTAAAATTTATTATTAGGGCCTTTCGAATTTTAAAATAAGTAACGCATCAGACTGCAGTCTTGAGATTCTTAAAATAAAAATTATGCAAGGATGCTATCAAAACCGGAATGCTGCTTTTAACGAATGAACTTTAATCATTAAGCGCTGGGAAAATCCCACATTGCGTCGGAGGAAAATTAATCTATTGATTTATTATCAGTTATTATGCTCTTTTCCAAATCTATAGTTTATGTATCATTATAATGATTAATAGCATGTCTAAAGTAAATTTTTTAGTTAAACATATCCGGAGATTCAAAAAAAAAATTTACTTGCTTTATATATGAGAAAAACTTTGTTCATATTCAAAATACAAAACGATATCTAGCTTATTTGTTCGCGTCTTTGAGACGCGTCAATCGACTTCTTGGTGAGACTTTTATGACCTATTAGTACCGATTTACGAAGTATGAAAAAATGGTTTATCCTGACACTTTTATGACCCTTTCATTGACCTTTATTGCCCCTTTTATGACCCTGTTATTGACGTTAATTCACCCTTTTATGACACTTCTATTGACCTTTATTGACCCTTTCATTGGCCTTTATCGACCCTTTTAGGACCCTTTCCTCGACCTCCATTGCCCCCTTTTATGACCCTTTCATTGACCTCTATTGGCTCTTCTATGACCATTTTATTGACCTTCATTGACCCTTTATCACGCTTTAAATGGCTTTTATTGACCATTTTATAATCCACCAGTACCGATTTACGAAGTTAAACAAAAAGTTTTATTCTGACCCTTTTATGACTTTTTTATAACCCTTTCATTGACCTTTATTGACCATCTCATGAAACTTTTATGACCCTTCTATTGACCTTTATTGTCCCTTTTATGAAATTTGTATGAACCTTTTATTGGCATTTAATGACCCAATTACGACCCACCAGTACCGATTTATGAAGATTCGAAAAAATTTGTGTATTCTGTTTATATGAGAAGAACTTTCTTCATATAAGGAATACTTCAAATGACCTTTCGGCGAACCTTCTATGACCTCTTGTCGTCCGGCTCCTTATAATTTATCATCATTATAATAAATAATAGCATGTTTGAAGTAACTTTTTTAGTAAACCATATCTGGAAATGTAATAAAGAGTTGTGATAAAATTTATAGCAAAATCGGCCATTGAGGAGTAGTTTTTTTTTGCGTTTAGAGATTTCAAACAAAAAATTTTACCTTCTTTATATGAGAAAAACTTTTTTCACATTCAAAATACAAAACGATATCTAGCTTATTTGTTCGCGTCTTCCAGACGCGTCGATCGACTTCTTGTTGAGACTTTTATGACCTATTAGTACCGATTCATGAAATATAAAAAAATGGTTTATTCTGACCCTTAAATGACCCTTTCATTGATCTTCATTGACCCTTTATGACCCTTTTATGGACCTATATTGACCTTTATTGGCCCTTTTATGCCCCTTGTATTACCCTTTTACTGATCTTATTGTCACTTTTATGCCCTTTTATTAATTGTCATTGACCCTTTCATCACCTTTCAGTGGCCTTTATTGCCCTTTTATGACCCAACAGTACCGATTATCGAAGTTTAAAGAAAAATGTTTATTGTGACCCTTTTATGACCCTTTCATTGACCTTCATTGACCCTTTATGACCCTCTTATGGACCTATATTGACCTTTATTGGCCCTTTTATTAACCTTTTATTGCCCTTTTACTGATCTCATTGTCCCTTTTATGCCCTTTTATTAACTGTCATTGACCCTTTCATCACCTTTCAATGGCCTTTATTGCCCTTTTATGACCCAACAGTACCGCTTTTCGAAGTTTAAAAAAAATGTTTATTCTGACCCTTTTAAGACCCTTTCATTGACCTTCGTTGACCCTTTATGACCCTTTTATGGACCTATATTGACCTTTATTGGCCCTTTTATGACCATTGTATTACCCTTTTACTGATCTTATTGTCACTTTTATGCCCTTTTATTAATTGTCATTGACCCTTTCATCACCTTTCAGTGGCCTTTATTGCCCTTTTATGACCCAACAGTACCGATTCACGAAGTTAAAAAAATGTTTATTCTGACCCTTTTATGACCCTTTCATTGACCTTTGTTGACCCTTCCATGAAACTTTCATGACCCTTTTATTGACCTTTTATTGACGAATTTTGTCAAAACTTCATTTTATATATCATTATAATGATTAATAGCATGTCTAAAGTAGCTTTTTTAGTTCACCATATCTGGAAATGTAAAAAAGAGTTGTGATAGAATTTTGAGCAAGATCAAACATTGAGAAGTAGTTTTTTTTTTGCGTTTAAAGATTTCGAACAAAAATTTTTACCTTCTTTATATAAGAAAAACTTTTTTGATATTGAAAATACAATACGATATCTAGCGTTTTTGTTTGCGTCTTTGAGACGCGTCGATCGACTTCTTGGTGAAACTGTTATGACCTATTAGTACCGATTTATGAAATATAAGAAAATGGTTTATTCTGACCCTTAAATGACCCTATCATTGACCTACATTGACCCTTTATGACCCTTTTATGGACCTCTATTGACCTTTATTGGCCCTTTTATTAACCTTTTATTGCCCTTTTACTGGTCTTATTGTCCCTTTTATGCCCTTTTATTAACTGTCATTGACCCTTTCATCACCTTTCAATGGCCTTTATTTCCCTTTTATGACCCAACAGTACCGATTTTCGAAGTTTAAAAAAAATGTTTATTCTGACCCTTTTATGACCCTTTCATTGACCTCAATTGACCCTTTATGACCCTTTTTTGGACCTATATTGACCTTTATTGGCCCTTTTATTGCCCTTTTACTGATCTTATTGTCCCTTTTATGCCCTTTTATTAACTGTTATTGACCCTTTCATCACCTTTCAATGGCCTTTATTGCCCTTTTATGACCCAACAGTACCGATTTACGAAGTTAAAAAAATGTTTATTCTGACCCTTTTATGACCCTTTCATTGACCCTTATTGACCTTTTATTGCCGAATTTTGTCAAAACTTTATTTTATATATCATTATAATGATTAACAGCATGTCTAAAGTAACTTTTTTGTTCACCATATCTGGAAATGTAAAAAAGAGTTGTGATAGAATTTTGAGCAAGATCGGCCATTGAGAAGCAGTTTTTTTTTGCGTCTTTGAGACGCGTCGATCGACTCCTTGGTGAAACTTTTATGACCTATTAGTACCAATTCACGTAGTTTAAAAAAAAGTTTTCTTCTGACCCTTTGATTACCCTTCTATTGATCTTTATTTACCCTTTTGTGAACCTTTTATTGACCTCCATTGACCCTTTTATGACCCTTTTATTGATCTTCATTGACCCTTTAATTGACCTTTATTGACTCTTTTATGACCCACCAGTACCGATTTATGAAGTTTCAAATGAATTTGTGTGTTCTATTTATATGAGAAGAACTTTTTTTATATTAGGAATACTACATTATTGTATCTGACATGTTTGTTCGCGTCTTTGAGACTCGTCAAATGACCTATTGGCGAACCTCCTATGACCTTTTGTCGTCTAGTAATACTGATATATAAATTTTTAAATTATATCGTTCATATTTTTGATACAAGGAAAAGTTTTTTAATATTAGGAATGTAATATTAATGTATATGATTTATTTGTTCGCGTCCTCGAGACGCTTCGATTGCCCAATTCAAGAACCATTTACGACCTACAATACCCTACCAATATCGTTTTTAAATTTCTTAAAAAAATTATTTACTCTGTTCTTAAAAGGATTTTTTTATTAAATTAGGAATATAAGAGTATTTGATACAATTGTTCGCGTCTTCAAGACGCTCAGATTGATTTATTGACGAACTTTGGATGGAAATTTTGGATTAATCAATAGCGACATAGAAAGTTAAAAAAAGTGTACATTGTACATATGAAGAAAACTTTTTTCTAAATTGCTGTTAATTTTGGCATAACATATCGATTTCTGAAAATGGAATTTTTGGTCAGACAGAAACATAAGCTTGAAAAATATTTAAAGTTTTTTTTTTTTGTTGGAGAAAAACCTTCATCTATGAGAAAGCATATTTATTTGGCACCTATGAGGAAGCAAAATGCTCATAAAATAAGCACAAATAAAACTACGCGACGGTGTCACACTTTTGACTCTCTTGAAACAACAAGAAGGCCATATTGAGAAATTTTTAACGTAACCTAGTCTGTTTCCATTTTCAAAGCATTGCATTCTGATTGTTTGAATAAAGTTAAGAGAAATAAGAATTTTTTTAAATCTTAAAATTGTAATTGATCAAGATGGATCAATACATTAATTAATTATGAATATTCAGGATCCTCATAAGTTTACTTTTCAATAGAGTTCCTTTTTTTCAAATTTCTTTCAGTTGTATATTTTTCTTATTTTCCATAGCAAATTGCAATTATTTAGCAAACTTTGCGAAAATTATTTGTCCTGAATAAGCATCAACTTGAAAAAGTATGAACTTGAGCCACCGAAGATTAGTAGAGAATTAATAATTTGATTAGCTGAGCTGTTAATTATGAATATTATTTTTTTTGATTGAAAGTTAATTATATTTATTTGAAAAATCTACTATTATATTTTCGGTTCGAAATGAATATCTTTCAGTCAAAAATTCAACTATTTTGTTAAAAATTCTACTATACTTTGTTAAAAGTCATATTTTTTGTCAAAAATGCATCTCCTTTAAGTTTGAGAGTTAATTTTTTTTTAATTCAAAAGTCTATAGTATTATATTTTTGGTCTGAGAATTATATCTTTTAGGTTGAAAATTCTACTATTTGGTTGAACATTCAAATATTCTTTTGAAAATTTAAATATTTTTGTAGAAAATCATCTTTTTTTTTGTTGAAAGTTAACTCTCTTTTATTTAAAAAATCTACTATTATATTTTGGGTTCGGAATTAATTTCTTTTGTTTAAAAATTCTACTCTTATGTTAAAAATTCTACTGTTTTGTTAAGTCATCTTTTTTTGGTTGAAAATTCATGTTTTATAGTTGAGAGTTAATTATTTTCAATTGAAAAGTCTAGTATTATATTTTTGGTCCAGGAATAGTTTTTTTTTTGGTTAAAGAATTAATTATTCTGTTGAAAATTCAACTACTTTTGTAAAAAGTCTATTTTTGTTGCTGAAAGTTAATTCCTTTTTATTTGAAAAATCTACTATTATATTTTGGTTTCGGAATGAATAATTTTTGGTTAAAACTTAAATTATTTTATTAAAAATTCTACTATTTTGTTAAAGTCTTCTTTTTGTATCGAGAATGCAACTGCTTTGTTGAGCATTCGTATTTTCAGATAGAAAAATTCTTTTGGATTGAAAATTCATTTTTTGGAAGAAAAGGCATATTTTTTGGTTGAAAATTCATGTTTTATTTTTAAGAATCAATTAATTTAATTGAAAAGTCTAGTATTATATTTACTGGGCCAGGATTAATCTCTTTTTGGTAAAAAAAATCCACTATTTGGTTAAAATTTTAATCATTCTGTTGAAAATTGAAACATCATTGTAAAAGAAATCTTTTTTTTTTATTGAAAGTTAATTCTTTTTCATTTGAAAAACCTACTAGTATATTTTGGTTTCAGAATGAATTTCTTTTGTTAATGATTATATTTTGTTAAAAATTCTACTATTTTGTTAAAATTCATAATTTTTTATTAAAAATTCAACTACTTTGTTGGAAATTCCTATTTTTTGATAAAAAATTCGTCCTTTTCGATTGAAAATTCATCTTTTGGTTGAAAATTTATTTTCCGTGGTTGATATTTGGTTGAAGGTTTAACTAATTTGTTGAAAATTCGACTATTTTCGTAAAAAGTTAATTCTTTTTTATTTGAAAAAATGTCTATTATATTTTTGGTTCAGAAAGAATTTCTTTTTGTCAAAAATGCAAATATTTTGTTAAAAATTAAACAATTCGTTCAAAATTCATTTTATAGGCTTCAAATGTCACTATTTTGATGAAAATTTTTTTTTTATTGAAAATTAATTGCCTAAACTAAAAATTTAAATAATCCATTTTTGGCTAAAAATGGGTCGTTCTTAGTTGACAAGTCAAGTATTCAATTCAATTTCTCATTGAAAAATTGATCTTTTCAAGTTGAAGATTCAAATAGAAAATTTTGCAATTAATATCAATCTTTTTTGGTTGAGAATTTAACTACTTGGTTGGAAATTCAACATCTTTGTTGAAAATTAATTTTAGCCGATGATCCATTTCTTTAGTTGAAAATGAAGTTTTTGTTAGAAAATTTATATTTTCGAGTTGAAAATTCAACTGCTTTGTAGAAAATGTTGTCTTTTTGACTTGAAAATTCAACAATTGTGTTAAAAATTTGTCTCTTTGAGTTGAAAAATCTATTATTTTAGTAGAAAATTCAACAATTTGGTTGAAATTTTTTTCTCTTTTGAATTAACAATAATTCTTGGTTAAAAATTCGTTCTTTTTTGGTTGAATTCTACTGTTTTTCATTTAAAAATAGACAATTTTTGCGTTGAAATATCAACTATTACATTTTTTGTTCAAAACTAATTTTTTGTTGTTAAATTCGACTGTTTTTGATTTAAAATTAAAATCTCTCTTTTGTTTGAAATATTTACAACCCAATAGGGTTTAAATGCAACTTTTGGAACATATATTTCGACCAGAAATCTTGAGTATTTCATATTGCATTCGATATGGTACCTATACATTAATTTAAATTTTTTAATTTTATTCTCCTATTTTTGTGAAAAATAACTCCATTTCCCCTCTTTTGAGAGCCTTTCAGGCTGTGAAGTTTCTTAAAATATTAATATGTTTTTTGTTTCATTTGAGGCATTTATTAAATAAAATCGAAAAAAATGTTGACTGGTCACATGAAACTCTATAACCAAGATTTATAGACAGTCACTTAAATTTCAAACAAATATTTTTTTCTGTGCAGACAAGCTGCGTAATTTGTCAATAGCTGACTGCGATAAGAAGAGTGTCTAGAGACGTGAACTCTTTGTGATATTTTTATTTGTTTGTTCAGCTATAGTAAGTAAGCGTCAGAAGAATGTTTCAAAATATTCGTAAAATTAGACATTATTTTTTATTTGTAATCATCAGCTTTGTAGATGTCATGTCAAAATATATTGTAACTTTAACAAAATAATTGGATTTTCACCCAAAAAAGATTTTTTTCCAAAACAGATGAATTTTCAACAACAAAATAATAAATTTTCAACCAAAAAGTTGCATTAACATCAGATCAATGTTAATACTATATGTTGAAATCAAGATGCAAACAATTCAAATTCCTAAGATTTCGAGTGAAAATATTTTGTAAATTCAACAAAATAGCTAAATTTTCAACCCAAAAAAAAACGAACTTTAAACAAAAAAAATTAACTTCCAACCAAAAAGTTGCATTACCTAACTATATATTCCTGTACATGAACCTCGGAGGATCATGGGCATGTTTCTGGACACGATTCTGCACACAAACTTGCACAGATAATCTTGACGGTTCCTGTGCAGGAATTTGGCAAAAGAAACCGTACATGATCCAGCAATAGAACCTGCACCAACAGAGGAACCTTTGAATGATCGAGTATAGGTTCCTGTACAGGTCTCTTTGCGAAGTAAATTGAGGCACGGGTTCCTGTACAGAAAAGTATTCCATATAACCCAGTTGAAAATTCCTGTACCGGAATCTCGGAGGATCCTGGACATGTTTTTGGACACGAGTCTGCAAACGAACCTGCACAGGTAATCTTGATGGTTCCTCTGTAGGAATTTTGCGAAGGAAACCGTGCATGATCCTGCAATGGGACCTGCACCGACAAAGGCAGCTTTGAATGATCGAGTATAGGTTCCTGTACAGGTTCTTTGCGAAGTGAATTTAGGCGCGGGTTCCTGTACAGAAAATCTTTTTATATAACCCAGCTGAAAATTCCTGTACAGGAACCTCGGAGGATCCTGGTCATGTTTCTAGACACGATTCTGCACGCGAACCTGCACAGGTAATCTTAACGGTACCTGTTCAGGAATTTGGCGAAGGAAACTGTACATGACCCTATAAAGGAACCTGTATGCAAGCTAACCATCGAAGTATCAAGTATAGGTTCCTGTACAGGTTCCTTCGGGAAGTAAATTGAGGTGCGGGTTCATGTACAGGTAATCTGCACTAACAAAGGAACCTTTAAATAATCAAGTGTAGGTTCCTGTACAGGTTTCTTTGTGGAGTAAATTTAGGTGCGGGTTCCTGTACAGAAACGCGTATGGGGTTCTTTACAGAAAGCCACCGCGAAAACTCATGTCGCTTACAGCTACGAGGATTTTTTCCTTTTATTCTCTTGGAAATCGAACTCACTATCGAGAGAGCCAAGCCACTAGCGAACCCTTGCGGATTGGTTCTAATGCAGGTTCATGTATAAGATCCTGAACAAGTTCCTGTATATAAACCTGCGTTTCAAATAATTCTGTGAAGCAGCCTGTACAGGATCATTTTAATGCTAGCTTGCATACACGTTCTTTTGCAGGATAATCTAGAGTTTCCGTCGCGAAATTCCTGTACAGGAACCTTCAGGATTAGCTATAAAGGGTTGTGTCGAGAAACATGTCCAGGATCTATGAGGTTCCTGTACTGTAATTTTCATCTGGGATGGTTACTCGTTGGGCGATTTTTGCCTAAAAAAAATACAGTTTTTCCCTCCTTTGGAACATAATGAATTGATCTGATATCTGAAAAAGTTACTCTTTAAATCTGAATTAGTAGAAAACTACTAATTAATAGCAGTTTTCTCCTAATTCAAATGGCGCCGATTCGTTTTCTCCCAATTAGTTAAAATCTACTAATTGAATGTGTAAGAATAAACGACTGAATGAATTAGTAACTATATCCACTAAAGGAATTTGTAATGCTTCTACTGAATGAATTGGTAAATGTATTGCTAGTAACTATTCTGAACGGTAGTTTGAGAGAAATAAATTCAAAAGCTGATTTTACAATGAAGAGAATTTTATTGTACTAACGATACATCAAATTACGTATACCCAATACCCATACTAACCGGCTACCTGAAGTTGTAGGGTTTTAACATATTTTTATTTTATTTTTGCAACAGAAAAGGCACATAAATATTCCTTAGAATCAAATCGAATCTGGTGATTCTGCACTAAGTTTGCCAATTCCTGCATACTGCAAGCTTCGAAGATGTTAAATTTTCCTGAAAATATATTTTAGTGAAGGGTATTAGTAGTGGTCTTGCAATCGATACGTTTTTGTAAATTGTTGATGGGAAAAAGTTTCGTCTGAAAGTATCTCATAAGTTCCGAGGGAGCTGACGAACATTTAAAAAGAGATGGTCGATAGGAGAAGCCACGCTTGACAAAACTATATTTTCTAAACAACACCGAGACTTTTGATAAAATTGGAGGGAAGAGCCAAAATCCTAAGGACGTCAGAGATTATTCGGAGCAGACGAAACTTGATCAAACCAAAAATATTATAAACCTAGGTGCGGCACCTCACTAGTGAACCTATAAAATGTTCCAAGAACGAAAAAATACCATTAGTTAAAATATAAGAAAGAGATATGTCCATCTTTTTTTCACTAATCGTATTTTTTAGTTCTTGGAACTTATTATAGGTTCGCTAGTGAGGTGCCGCATCTAGGCTTATAATATCTTTGGATCACACTTCCAAGCAATATATTATCACTTAAAACACTGACACTTTTGACGAAATCGGAGGGAAGGCCCAAAATTCCAAGACTTTATTCTTTCTTATTAGTATGAGCAATTGATCATTTATTGTGGTAAACGGCGTCAAAAAGAAATCCTTTGGAAATCAATTCTGTATGGAGCTGCATCAATTTTATGTTGGAGAATTTCCTTACAGTTCCATCTGTCGGCCACTTCAGTAACTGCACTATTATCAACCGCTGCAGGAAATCTGATCTGATAATTATTTTAGCAAATTTTCCTTACAGAAGTAATGATTTGTACAAGTTTTTAGTTATAATTATTATAGTATTATCAAATTTTATACTATTATATATTATATTATACAGTGCCATTTTCAAAGTCGTTTATCCAATGCCCTTAACCTAACTTTTTTCGAGGACACTTTCCTAGTTCCTTTAAGCTATTCACTTATATTCTTCAATATTAAATTGAAACTTACCTATTTTAAAGAAATTAAACAGACACCAAAAGTAGTGTCAGTTACCTAAATCATTTAACTTGCAATAAATTGAAGTCAGAATCCACTTATTCATAAACAAAAAATCACGAGAGGAGCCAGTCACGGCGTCATGGCCAGTGCTCTCAATTTTTGTATCTTTTTGCACTGCGCATGCGTCACGTTGACAACCGGATTGGTCATCATTGGCGCGCTTATTTAAAATGATTAAATGTGCAACTCAATTGTTTACAACAAATAAGCCTTGTAGAATTATATGAAACAATTCTTTGATCACAAAACAGACACTTATAAAGGGAAAGGTAAAATAATGATTTGATTTTACTCCTTGAAAATAAATAATCGATTATAAATTAAATTATTATTAATTGTTGTTACAACAATTATTATTTGTTGCGAACAATTCTAAACAAAATACTGCATGGCCGCAGCAGCTATATGAGAGATTCCATTATATTAATTTAAATATTCCAATTTTTAAGAATGCTATTTTGATTTCCTGAATTTTTTGTTTTACTTACATGCTTTTATTAAAATTCAAATTTGATCTTATCATTTTTAGTCTACGATATTTTTATCATTAAATTTTTCATATCATTATCTATTTATAAAATAATGTAAAAAATATTTATTGTTCCAGTGAAACAGTGGTTAATAACATGGAGGTGTGCTGCGATTTTTTGTACGACAGCTTTAATGTTCGTGGCAATAATTATCGTTATTGTATTGACATCAGCACGCTATACGACCCGCCCAGCTCCGCCAATTTTTCCGGATATACCAGATTCATCAGTTGATGGAGGTAAACTTTATATATTTTAATTAATTACTAATTTATTTATTTGTCATTATCTTCATCGATTCAAAATGTAACTTTAGGAATCTAGGGTCTCGGGCCAACATTACACCGTGGGCCACATAATCCCATATGCCATATTACCCCATGTGCCACATTTGCCAAAACATTTGAATTTTCAACCAACAAAGATACATTTATAACAAAAAATGGAATAATTAAAATTTCAGTTGAAAACTAATGTTTAACCGAAGAAAGGAATTTTCAAAAAAATAAATACATTTTCAACCAAAGAGATGAATTTTGAACTAAAATGATGAATCTTAAACCAAAACGAAAGACTCTTCAACAAAATAAATAACTTTTGAACTAAATAATATAAATTTTCAACCACATAGTTTAATTTCCAAATAAAAAAGAATCCAAAAATGCAATAATTGAATTTTCAGTGAAAAAATTAATGTTTAACAAAATAAAAAAGAATTTCAAGAAAATAGTTAAATTTTTAATGAAACAGATAAATTTCCAATTAAAATGATGAATCTTCAACCCAAAGAGTTCATTTTTTCAACAAGGAAAGACGAAATTTTCGCTAAAAAAGATAAATTTTCAACCAAAAATGGAATGGTTGAATTCTCAATTGAAAAAATTAAGGGATTGTTCTACTATCTCGGCAAAAAAAGGTGATTTTCGAGAATTTTTTTCTCAACAACTACTTTATATAATTGAATAAAATTTTCAGGGTTTATTTATGCTGTCTCAAAGTTTACAAAAAAAATCTCTTCACATAAAATTATTATTTAGTTGAGGTATTATTTAACAATAAACAAAACGACGAAGCGGATTTTTGTTATTTTGTTTTATTAATATTTGTGTGCGGATTTTACAGAATTGTTCTAATATTAAGGTTGGGCTGAAAATGGAACAAGGGAATGCATGTTCCATAAATTTCGATGTAATGAGTGGTAATGTGAACTCTTCTTCGAAATAGTCTTTTCTTTGGTAACATGCTGCCTCGCGATCCTTGTATGTGTTTTACAGCTGGACTCAGATATTAGCCTATTTGAATATGAATATCCTACAGCTTGACCCCTTACGAAAAGATATGACAGGGAAAAAATGACAGGTGTGTCATTTTTTCCCTGTCATTTTTTCGCGACCACAAGAAAATGACAGGGAAACGACAGGCAAAATGACAGGAAAACGACAGCCGAAAATGACTAGCCCTAATTGGCTATAATTTATAATAATATTGTGTAACATTATAAATTCTCGACGACTTGCAGACTTATTTGAACTTTCCTGTAAAGCTTAAAAAATCATTAGCAAGAGAAAATTATCATGGGAATTTTCATGATGAAACACCTTTCTGTAGCCTGTTGCTAATTTCGAATTATCTTCAAACACATAAATTTTGGAATGTGTTCCATTTTCCATTTTAATGCCTTCTTATCCTTACAAAGGAACCAATCAAAGGGTCCGTAGGTTGCGCGTGGCGGAACCATTCTTTGTTGGATCATGGAATTGGAGCACGCAGTCAACTCAGTCAGTTTGTTAAGGGAATGAAGAAAGTTGAAAATAGTCTGAAATTTTTGCCCGTGGTACTTAAGTTTAGCACTTTGTAAGGATAAGAAGTCTTTAAAATGGCAAATCGAACATATTCCACAATTGATGTGTTGGAAAGATAATCCAGAATTAGCAACAGGCTACAAAGAGGTGTTTCATCATGAAAATTTCCATAATAGTTTTATTTTGCTAATGATTTTTTAAGCTTTACAAGAAAGTTCAAATGGCTTACGAATAAGTCTGCAATTCGTCGATGATTTACGATGTTACACGATATTATAATAAATTATGGCCAATCAGGGCCAGTCATTTTCGGCTGTCGTTTTCCTGTCATTTTCTTGTGGTCGCGAAAAAATGACAGAAAAAAAATGACAGGGAAAAAATGGCACACCTGTCAATTTTTCCCTGTCATATCTTTTCGTAAGGGACCATCATGATTCTAAATATTTGTAATTAGCAAATGTCTATTATATATTATTGATTTCGAAGTCATGCCCAGGCTAAGAATACAATGACAGGATTGCATTTATAAACATCG
Organism: Andricus quercusramuli; assembly: GCA_932178445.1. NCBI lineage: Eukaryota > Metazoa > Arthropoda > Insecta > Hymenoptera > Cynipidae > Andricus > Andricus quercusramuli. The sequence goes on from CAKNXH010001047.1 coordinate 69,336, forward strand.
ACCCTTATGTGTTATGAGAGTTCAGACTGCCAAACGTTTAGTATACTTATAATTATATAATATGCTTGACTATCGTTGCATAATAAATATTTGTAATAGTCACAGATGAGCAATCAACTATGTATACTTTTTGTTCCAGATGTGTGGATACACGGTGTTAGATTTGTTTCACGAGAAGAGTGGCTTGCTCAGCCTCCAGCTCATCCTCTCGTCAAAATGTCCTTGCCTGTGAAATATGTGTTCATCAGTCATACAGTTTCTGATTTTTGTTACACACAATCGGAATGTACGAAAAAAGTGAGACTGACCCAGACCTACCATATTGAATCCAATCACTGGTCAGATATCGCCTACAGTTTCCTGGTTGGTGGAGATGGTCTCGTTTATGTTGGCCGCAGTTGGGACAATGAGGGAGCCCATACATTCAACTGGAACAATAAAAGTATTGGCATTTCATTCATTGGTACTTTTAATGATTTTATTCCACCGAAGAATCAACTTCATGCTGCTCAGAAACTCATCGAACTGGGTGTTAAAGAGGGCAAAATAACGGAAGATTATATTCTATTGGGTCACCGACAAGTTGCCAAGACTTTAAGCCCTGGGGACGCTCTTTATAAAATTATTCAGACATGGCCTCATTGGTCACCATACCCCTATGGGAAAAATATCACAACTAGTACAAGCAGTACTACTACTAATGATTAATTTGTCTAAATTAAGAAATTGATCGATATTTTCAGAACTGGACAAGATTACATAATTCTCCTTTGAAAATTACCAGCTTGCAGGTTAATTTTTTCTTTTGATAGGATACAATTAAGTAATAAGAACATGACTGGAATTATTTCTAAATTGAAACCTTGGTAATTTAAAAGCGACCCTGATTTTTTAAAATGATTTTATACAGTTTTTTATGATTTAATGTTGTGCCCATTGTTTAAAATCCAGTTCTGATGGCTACTCTCTGTGATTATTAGATATAGAAATACCTGTCCTTCTTTTTATGTAAGATTTTAAAATCGCAACAAAAAAAGACAAACTAGGTGAAAATATTTAGTCATTTTAAAGAATTTTTTACCATTTATTTCGAAGTGAAAGAAAGACTATTGTATTAAATCGGAATAATTACGTCACAGATCATTTATCATTTTAGCGATAAGAAAATTTTATTTTGATCTCCCCCCCCCCCTCCCTCTTTTGTGCAAATAAACATCTCATTAATTCAATTTATTACAGTTGTCGTTAGTTTTTTGTAAAGAAATGATAATTTTTCAGATGCTTCTTTTTGTATGTTAATTATTATTATCAAAGGCAAGTTATGAATACATAATTTTTAAGTGTATTTAGAACTTTTAATAAATGCACCTTTTAACAACTGTCATGTGCAATGTATGGGTGCAACTATCTGATAAAATTGCACTGTACATTTAAGCTTGTTGTGTGACAGTGTATTAAAGCTCTTTCGAGAAAAGATAACACATTCTAAAGTGCAACCGTGTATATATCGTAAAAGAATTGTAATTGCAAATGTGAAATAAAGAACACATAATACGTTTGTAAATTATGTATTATTATTAATTTTATTTCTTTATTAGCTCATACGATGAAAATAGGAAGTATTTCAGTAATATTTATTTATTTTTGTTTTTCCACATATTATTTAATATCTAGGAAAATTAAAATTCAATATCATATGCTTAAATTTTAAGTGACTATTTTATAACTCCTGGATAGAGAGAAAAGTCTGGTGAGATTTCAGGGAATTTTATTAAATAGTAGAAGAAAAGTCAATTAATTTTTAAAAATAGTCACTGGAAAAAGTCTACTAATTCTTATGAAAAAGCATTTCAAAAACCAAGCGATCCTTTCTGATAAATAATAAACATTTCCCTAGAGTTTAAGTGACAGTCAAATAATTTTAAAGAAATGGGATTCAAGAAAATAGTTTATTAATTATATTAAAGAGTGTATTAGATTTTATTTGATGGTAAACGACTTTTTATATAACTCCTGAAAAAGAATTTAAAAAAAAATAAGTAATCGAAGAATTGAGAATACGAGCTTATAGAATTCCGTTGACCAGTCACTGAAAACTGTAAAATGCGCAGTGGACGTTTTTCCGTAGCACCGCGCACGTTGCGCGTTTTGCCCGCCGTGCGTGTGTTTGCATGCTTGCGAGCCTTTGTTACTTGTTAGCCATCGTGTGATGTGAAGTTATATATGTATGTTATTAATTATAATAATTTGTATTGTCAACGAGAGGGGATTTATTTTCTAATCGCGATTATTTTTTAATTCTTAGTTTTAATAGAAAGAGTTATTTGATTACGTTAAATCTAACTTCATATTATACCCTCACGAAAAGATATGACAGGAAAAAAATGACAAGTGTGTCATTTTTTCCCTGTCATTTTTTTTCTGTCATTTTTTCGCGACCACAAGAAAATGACAGGGAAACGACAGCCGAAAATGACTGGCCCTGATTGTCCATAATTTATTATAATATCGTGTAAAATTGTAAATCATCGCCGACTTGCAGACTTATTCGTAAGCCATTTAAACTTTCCTGTAAAGCTTAAAAAATCATTAGCAAAATGAAACTAGTATGGAAATTTTCATGATGAAACACCTCTTTGTAGCCTGTTGCTAATTCCGAATTATCTTCAAACACATAAATTGTGGAATGTGTTCGATTTGCCATTTTAAAGACTTCTTATCCTTATAAAGTGCTAAACTTAAGTACCACGGGCAAAAATTTCAGACTATTTTCAACTTTCTTCATTCCCTTAACAAATTGACTGGGTTGACTGCGTGCTCCAATTCCATGATCCAACAAAGAATGGTTCCGCCACGCGCAACCTACGGACCCTTTGATTGGTTCACTTTTTTTTAGATGCGCGTGGCGAGACAATTCTTTGTTGGATCATCGAATTAGGAGCACGCATTGAACTTCTTGGGGGATGAAGAAAGTTGAAAATAATCTGGAATTGTTACCCGTGGTACTGAAGTTTAGTCCTTTGTAAGGATAAGAAGGCATTAAAATGGCAAATCGAACACATTCCACAATTTATGTGTTTGAAGATAATTCGGAATTAGCAACAGGCTACAGAAAGGTGTTTCATCATGAAAATTCCCATAATAATTTTCTCTTGCTAATAATTCTTTAAGCTTTACAGGAAAGTTCAAATAAGTCTGCAAGTATTCGAGAATTTATAATGTTACACAATATTATTATAAATTATGGCCAATTAGGGCCAGAAAAAATGACAGGGAAAAAATGACACACCTGTCATTTTTTCCCTGTCATATCTTTTCGTAAGGGTATTGCATAATATGAGATTCAACAAGATCATTTGAAACTCTTTAACTAGACTTCGACTCCAATTGAAATTTTAGAGGTCATTCGCTTCCAATTTTGAATATTTTTTAATTGTAATGACAAATTGTCGAATCGAGGCAGACTTTGAAGTGCTTTTCGAAATTCTTTACTCTAAAATATTCAAATTAAAAAAATTAAATTCAAAGTGAATAAAAATTCAAATTCTACTTTATTATCCGAAATTCAAATTTGATCGTGGGATTCTTGCTTTTCTTGATTTCCAAGAATTTCGTAACTAGAACATTGAACCCTTTTCTTCATTTTTATCCTTTTTAATTAAATATAAGTGATATCTGTGAACCTTGAATCATAAAAATATGTCGTTGATATTATTCAACAATTTTCCGTTTCTAACTTGTAGTTTTTTATTTGCATTTTCTAAATGAAGTCGAGATATTTAAAAAAAAAATCATTTGATGGTCCACAAAAAACTGCACGAATGCTGTCTGATAGTAGATTACCATGACGCTTCACCTTCTTCTGCCCGGGCTCAACGGGCTTATATAGCTTTCGGGTCAGTTGAAAGTTAACCTTCATACAGCTAACATCAGTTGGACCGTCGCTCCAGCCTGTTAAGTCTATACTAACATAAAGTTGCTCGTTCAGAATACACTATCCGTTCCCCTCGGTACATGAGAAAGCTATAAATACAGGGCTCACACAGACTTCTAGTCAGTCGCAAACTGACCTTCATAGAGTGAGGAATGCTTGTACACAGCAAGAAACGTCGAGGTCGAGGTTTAATTAATACGATTATTAATAAATTACCCTTCGAATTACATTTACCAGGATACCAGTACTGTGGACCTGGTACTAAGTTAGCTAAACGTTTCGAACGATGTGATCCAGGTATAAACTCACTGGACGCTGCTTGTAAGGAGCACGATATTGCTTATTCGAAGAATCGAGAGAATACTGAAGCGAGAAACGTTGCAGATAGGATACTAGCTGACAAAGCGTGGCAACGTGTTGTTTCTCAAAACTCTAATATTTGTGAAAAAGCAGCTGCACTAGCTATAACCAACATCATGAAAGTCAAATCAAAACTCGGTATGGGGTTAAGGAAGAATAAGAGGAAGAGTAAGAAGGTTGTTAAGAAACGGATAGCTTTGAGAAAAATTGTGGATGCTGCTAAACATTCCATGACTCCTTTTTTTTATTTTTTTTTTTTTACGAGGGAAGTTGGAAAATGTGCTACCACACACCGAGAAAGGTCCGCACTTCTCGGTAGTGTCGGGATATTGATATCATCTCTACAATGATCTTACTATATATAAATATACACAAAGATCTTAATTCGGTCGTTATAGCGATGCTACCAACTACCGACTAAAAACCACCACCCTTTCCTTCTTGGCAGATGTCCCCCCGGAAACCGCTTTCGCATTACTTCAGGGGGTGCCGTTTTTTTGGCCGTGCCTCGGCCTTCATTCTTTTTTGCAAGCTTGGTTTACTTCCGGTGAACTGGGCTTCTTGTTGGACCTGCCCAGCTACAATGTTAGCTTGCACGTTCAAGAGGCTTCCTCAGCGAGGCTACCTGCCTGAACGCCAAGCAACTCCTTGTCCCCGGGCGATGTTCTGTCCGGGTCTTATCTTCCTTTGCGACGCAGAGGTAGCACTGCGGTGTGCTTTCGCATACCGCAGCTTTATGCCCCTCTTTGCCGCACCGCCAGCATGATTTGGTCCTATCTGGACCCTCGCAGTTCGCTGCCATGTGGCCGAAGCCTAGGCAGCGGTAGCACCTTATTGCCTCCGCCTTCTTGTGCACACGGCAGGATACCCACCCCACCTTGAGGTGTCCAATGCGTATCAGACTGATAGCCAGATCTTCTGCCAGCTCCACGAAAGCCTTCAGATTGCCTCTGAAGGGTCTTTTCATGAGGCTGACCCTGATGACACCAACCGGTTTGCCGAAATGTTTCCGATCGGCTTCCTCTACTTCTTCTGCATCTGTCGTCGTATCGAGGTCCAGAATCTCGACCTCGGTGCGTGGGACAAGCTCACGTACGCTACCCCGTCCCCAACCGCCTCCTTGATGGCAGCCGACAGCTCAGCTACGCCCTTTGATGCAGGTCCCAGTTCTACTAGAACCTCGCCGTGTCTCGTTTGCCTGACCCCCTTGATTTTTACGCCAAGGGCGTCAGGTTTTACCTTCTTCTTAAGGTCCTTGAGGACCGTTGCGTAGCTAAGTCCCTCGGTCGGTTTGATAAGGACCGCCTCGGTTCTAGCTCGCATCTGCCTCTTCTTCCGTTTCGGCACGGACTCTTGCTTTTTTTCACCTTTTTCGGTGTCGAGGTCGTTGGCGCTGGAGCGTTACGTTTCCTCGGCTTTTTGCTTCTCGGCTTGGAAGGACTCATCTCTACTGGACTCAGGGTGGGCTCCCTCTCTCGCTTCCTATCACGGAGAGTGGAAGCTGCCACGGCTTCCTCAATCTGAGTGCAGCTTTCGTCTGTCTTCTTCTTTGCCTTCTCCTTTCGAAGCATGGCTCTCGTTCTGGCCGTTCGTCCAACGCTCTCGATCAGATCCCTATGAAGCCCTTCGGTTATCATAGAGTGATCACGCAGTTCGTTCATGAGCCGCTCCGCTCGTTCCAGCCCATCCCTGATTGGCAGCTACATATTCCTCTTCGTGCTGCTGAAGTACACCATTTCTTTTATGGTGCCTCGTAACTCAAAAGACCTTTACACATCAGACGTAAAGAACACCAGGATAGTGTTAGATTGAACTACAATAATGTTCTCAATGACCACTTATATAATAATATTAATGATAATATTTCTCACTTTTTCCTTTGGGATGATATTGAAGTTTTGCATAAAGAGAATCACCCGATAAAAAGAGCCTTTGCTGAAATGGTCTTTATTAAAAAAGAACTAGATAATTGTTTGAATAAAATCACTGATCTTGAGCATCTTGATGAATCTTACAATTCTATTTTAGAGTTATTTTCATGAAATCTATCTTGAATTTTCATACTATATCAAACATAATTAAACCTATTTATCTTGCTTGTTTCTACTTCTTGAATATAATTTTCTTACTCTTTAACTGTTACTTACATTCAAATTTTTATCGCCTTGTTCCTCCGTTTCTAATGTATGTTAGGTTATTGAAATTTCCTTGACAGTCATTTTTGGAGTCATCTTTATGGGAGCAGGATGCTTCTCCATCCTGCTCTCATAATACATAATATCTAATTATGGTAATTATATTTATTCATCTTCAATTTAACCTCTATAATTATTATTATGATATCTTTTGCTAACCAAAATATAACTTATTTACAGATAATTCAATTTATTATGCATTATTGGACATATTGTTACTGGAAAATTCTAACTCAAATTACTATTATTATTTTTTTTATTCTCAACAATTTCAAATACTCCAAAAAAATGATCTAGGAATTTCGTAACTATTCCGTAAGTTCGTAAGTTGGTATTTACATCCTCGTTATATAATATTGTTTATTTAATATCTTAATAGATTTTTATTATATTATTTTTGTTTAGAATTTCATATGATACTTATTGAGCCAACCAGCATTTATCTAGTTTTCCTCATTATCCTTATGCTTATCTACCGTAATAATTGCAAATGATTAGGAAAATAAAGCAACTATCTACTTTCTAAAAAAATACGATTATTACACTATCGGCATCATTTGTACATACGCATGTAAGATAAGTATTTTTATCAGATACACGTGAGCTTATGTAACAGTTTGTTGAAACCTTAAACATTACTTTCTCGTTTAAAAAAAATAATTAAATTTCTCGTTTTAAATAATTGTATATGAGTTGGGAAGTCGTTCAATACCTATACATTTTTTTACTTATATTATTTACATCTTTCAATCTTGAAGCAATTTCATTTTACTGATAATTTTCAATTTGCAGGGTAGCTGATAAAAAAATTAATTCGAAATAAGGAACAAATATTAAAGTAATCGTGAAAAATACAATTTTTTGGTATCTCTAGTTGCTTAGTGGTAAGACCACCCGACGGATATGAAAGCATAATAAAGCAGATTATCTCGAGGAGATTCCAGTTACTCGGGAATTGAGGCTTCCTAAATTCTTCAAGGAACCACTCATCATTTTCCCGTCTCCGTCCGTGGAGTCATTCACCGCGGGCGAAGTTCCCACGGCACCTCTCGCTTCGTCAACTCCTAGACATCCAGGATACAGTACTCGCCCAGAGGACGCTCGACCACTTGTAGGAGAAGTACCAGCCGATCTTGTTTTGCCGCCTCCGGGAGTTCTTCCATCCCCCGCGGAATTGTTTCAACCACGGTTTCCGGTCATTCTCGTCAGCTTCCGCCGTCTACTCCCGGCAAAGGAGTGACAATAGCTACATCACGCTCTCAACCTTCGGTTTCCATCGTTCCTGGCCCTTCTACGGGCTCGAATCTCTTCGACATCGTCGAGCCGTTCAACTACTTCGTGCCTACCACTCCGGAAGGACCTCTTCCTCCCACTCCTGGAAAGTGGTACCGTACAACTTTAAAAATCGTCACTCCGGCTAAAGCTCCAGAATCTTCAGTTTCGGATAGTTCCGACGACAGCGACCTGCTACTGCTAGAAGCTTCTTCTTCTCCTTCTTTCTTTACCCACACTCCTCTGTTGCAGGGAGGGGGAAACGTAGCCTAGGTTTTAGAGACAGGTCTCCTTGCAAGTAAACGCGTAACCTATTTGGCCATGGCGATGTCAAATGAATTCCTCAAAAATTATGATTTGCCTCAGGAAATGATACACGGAGAAAAAAATCTGGGGTTTAGCGCAAGAGAGTTCAAGGCGCTAACGCATGACTATTCAACAGGCGCATATCGCAGGCGTCTCTTGTTTTATTTCCAAGAGCTTCCACGGACTTTCTCGGTGAGACTCCTTGCGATTTGCTTTTAGACCACGCCGTCTGCCTGTTAATACGTTCGCACCACTAAATGTTCGCAAGGAGACTCACCGAGAAAGTCCGTGGAGGCTCTTGGAAATTTTGCTCGCACTTTTAGAATTAATGCGTGACAAATGTTCACGCGCTAATCCCTACATTTTTCTCTCCGTGTATGATAATAATTGATAGGAAATTGTGTAGGATAGTGAAAGGGTTTACGTGCATGAGTAGGTGGAGCTATCAAAAGATGGCGCCTCCTGGAAAGGACTATTGGCGCTAAATATGATTTGAATTTAAGTAAGAGAGCCAAAATACAATAGCAATAAGATTGAATGATATAATAAAAGTGCTTGATGGCTGTGAGTCTGAAAAGAATTTAAAGCAGTAAATTATTTGATTTGAAAAATTGAATGATGGGAAGGAAAGCTTTGTTTATTGTTTGAAATAGGAATGGTTCGACACTAAATGGTGGAAAAAATGAATTTTTGATAAGGGAAGATTCAAGTAATTTTCTAGAATCTGAGTATTTGGGGCAGGCCCATATAACGTGATTTATATCCTCTTCAGGATAACCGCAAGAAGCACAACTCTCATCATCGATAAAATGTTTCCTCGTTAAACTAGCTGCTAAATTATAATGATTGGAACGTAACCTTAAAATTATTACTACCAATTTTCTGTCAAATTTAGATTTGTAGAACCATGGTTTTTTAAATATAGATTTTACAAAAAAGTTTTGAAAATAATATTGACCAGCCCCAGCCGAATCCGAAACCCCACCCCAGGTGTCTACGGCAGAATTCAGGTGTTGAGGAAGGACTACTGACCATATATCGGTGTGTGGAAGTTTTATGTTATGAAAGTTACCTTCTGTAGTAGCAAGTTTAGCCAAATTATCTGCATTCTCTTTTCCTAAAATACCCCTATGACCAGGGATCCACACTAGAGTTATGTTGAGTTTGTTATTTGATGCTATAAAAAGAATATTCCGAATCTTGTGAATAATGTACGATGTGGAAGAAGAATCATTGAACCTTTGACAAGCTTGCAGCACACTTTTTGAATCTGAGAAAATAACTGAAGATTGAATTTGGTTATCCAAAATATGTTGTATTGTTTCACTAATCGCCGATGCTTCTGCAGTATAGATAGAGGCATGTTCGGACAACTTTATTTTAATTTCAGTGTTTGGTTGTGGGGAATAAATAGAAGCGCCCACAAAGAATTCTGGAAATTTTGAGCCGTCCGTATAGAATTGTGAAAAATCAGCGAAATTTCTTGTAATGAAATTTTTAAAAATGATATTAGGATATTTGCCATTTTGAATAGCCAAACCTATTTTTAGATTAATCTTTGGTTTGAAAAATTTCAATGGATAGGGAGGTAGGTAGTGTAACGGAGTATATGAATTTAAAACTCTATTTTTATAACCTCTGAGTTTGTAATATGATTTTAGTAAGAAAAAATTCTTTTCCAGATTGAATTGGGTTAAGCGGTGTTTAGTTATGAAATATAATTTTTCAAGAATAGAATGCATCGGGTGATTTGTCGAAAGAAAAGTTTTAATGACAAATTTATCTGATAGTAGTTGAAATCTAGACTTAACGGGGAGTTCCTTCAGTTCCGCTTGCATGACTATGATAGGTGTTGAAATTCGGTAACCACCGATAACACGTAAAAATCTATTATGTATCTTGTTAATTTTCTGAAAATAGGAGTCGCCAGAATTAATGGATAGAGCTTGGCACCCATAATCAATAGAACTCCTCCCTAATGAATGAAATAATATCTGAAGTACTTTGGGGTGGGAACCCCGCCATGTACCACATAGACTCTTCAGAATATTGAGTACGTGGCTGCCTCGATTAATTATTTTTTGAAAGTGTAGATCCCAAGATAATGTGCAATGAAAAATAACCCCTAAAAATGTAGCGGACTCAGATGGATTTATGATAATATCATCAACCAGGATATGGACATTTTGTGGTAAATTTATTGTAAGAAGTGGGAAAATAACTAGCTTCGATTTATCTGGAGAAATAGATAATCCTCTCATCCTCAAAAAGGTGATTATACTATTCAGGCTTTGTTGGAGGACCGAAATACACTTCTCCAAGTCGTATGACGTAAAATAGAGAGCTATATCATCGGCAAATTCCAAGATTCCACAACCCGGGTAAACAATTGAATGTAGTTTTCGCGTATAAATAAAATAGAATACAGGACTAAGAATACAGCCCTGTGGAAGGCCTTTTCAACTGTGAAGGGTCCTTTATTTCCACCATTAATTCTAAAGAAAATCTTTCGTTCATAGGTTAAGTTGAAAGCAAATTTACAAATTTTATTTGGGAAACCAATTTCCATGAGGTCATTGAGTAAAATATTTGGAATGACATTGTCATAAGCGGCTTTAACATCCAAGAAGAGGCAGGCTGTAAATTGGTTTTTTGCTTGTGCTAAATACAGTTCAGAAGAGAGGATCGCCAGATTATCGGCACAGGAACGATTTTTCCTGAATCCATACTGGGTTGGAGGAAGGATACCCCGATTCTCCAGCCAATAAACCAATCTATTCTGTATAAGTTTCTCCGTAATTTTAAGAAAACAAGAGGCTAGCGCAATTGGTCTAAATTTCCTTTTGTCACTTTTTGGAAGAAGAAAGATTAAAAAATCTTTCCAGGAATCAGGGAAAACACTTTCATCTACAATGTGATTTAAAATGTGTAGCAAATGGAGAAGGGAGGGTTTCGGAAGGTTCGAAATTACTTCGAAACTTATTTTGTCAAGACCAGGAGAGGATTTAAGTTTCAGGCTTCCCAAAACAGTAATAAGCTCATCATAAATAAAGGGTTGATGAAAAATAATGATAATGATAAAAATATAAATAAAGTGTTTGTAATTGATAGATCTGAGTCAGCTATCGCATTAAAGAGAGAGATCCGTGGTTGGCAAGAGGATTCACAGCCCCAAGATGGATGATGGGCATTGAAGTCCCCCCCAATGAGAATGCAAGGAAAGTTAGAAGTCGAGTCAAAGAATGTCTGCCAATTTACTGAACGATCGGGAGTGCGAGGGTTTCTATAAACATTTACTATTATACTATAAACATTTACCTTTGAAAATAAACGTGGATTGGGGTTTAAGCCAAGTCTCATTCAATAATATAATGTCAAATTTACTTGAGATTTTTTCTAACGAGCCTTTTTTTGGAAAAATACCTCGACAGTTCCATTGAAGAATGTTTAGGGACTCTTCCATAGTTAGTCTTTAAGAAGAGGTATGGGAAGTTGCAGCTAGTGAGGAAGGTAAAGAAGAGGGTTGAAGGGGAGGCAGAGAAAGTGAACTGAAATTATTCAGCATGGTAATGGAAGGAGCAAGTTGATTGCAAATCTGTGTCAAGGTAGACATCAATTGCTCAAAAGTTTGAGCAAATTGTGGGGGAAGAGAGGAAATAGAAGGAGAGGGTGAAAAGGGGGGCAAGAGTTTCCATTATTAGGTGGTGACGGAATGCCTGTTACCTCAGTTGCAGTGGACACGGAAGAAGTTTTATCGAAGAGTTTTGAGGCAGCACTTGGATTCCTGTGACTGTTATGACGAGAATTGATAGTCGGGGCTTGTTGATGTTGCTTGTATTGGTGTTGAGAGCGTGATGGATTTGGTTTAGAGAAAGACGTAACAGCAGAAAAAGATTGTTACAGATTCGACACAGGATTACCCATAGCTGAATCCAAATCCACGTCTCCAAGGTTAGGGAAGTTTGAATAGCCAAAGTTAGGCGCTTGAGAGTGAACGGAAAGGGAAGGTTCTTTGAGCATTGAGTTTACATCGAAGGTTGAGTTATTAGAAAGTGCGTTCTTTTTTCCTTGATTGAAAAGTTTTGAGGCATCGCTGATTGGGAGGTTCCTATATGCTGCAATTTTTCTGATCGAAGTTTGGTCCACATAATGTGGGCATATTTTGTCTGAAGCTAAATGAGGGCCTTTGCAGTTGAGGCATATGAGGGATTTTTCTTGAGGGCACACGACACCAGCTTCATGGGGAGCACTACCACAGAAACGACAGCGAGGGTTTTTACATTGTTTTGCCACATGACCAAATCTGCAACACTGGTAACAGATTTTAGGTTGAGTGATATAGGGTTCGACCATAATTCTCAATTGGAAGATGTTGATGAAATCCGGGATTTCCTGACCTTCAAATCTGACCTGCATTGTTTCAGTTTTAATAAATTCTCCTTTGTCATTCTTAACGACAAAACGACGGGCACTAAGAACCGCACACTTAGAGCTTGTTGCCGAGTACCTAGTAATGTCGTCCTCGGTAATTTCCAAAGGAACATCACGTACTAAACCTTCGCGAGCAATCCGATAGTTAGGGATAAAGGCAACTAAGTTGAATTTGTCTAGTAAACCCATGTTATCAACGACCTTGTTTGCGCATTTGCTGTCATAACATTCGACTAGAACTCTAGAGAAGTCCGATTTCTGAATGTGCTTGATTTGACCTGGAAATGAAGTGTGAAGTATTTTCTCCACCACCATTACATGTTTCGGTTCACAACCTTTTTTAGGTTCTATCGTTAAGAAAAATGGACCCTTATTGTGAGCTGAGTAGCGGTTTTTGAGAAGCTGATCATAGGAGTTGAAATTGTTATTCTCAGTTGTATGCTGCACTTTATTTTTTTCGTGAGAATTGGCATCGTGAAGGTGAGAGGAGTTACGCTTCCCCGACCTTCTATCTGTATAGTTTAGGTTATGTTCGGGGCCACGCGCCGAAGCTCTCAGATTTTGTGAACTCTGAGAGTTCTTGAGTTCATCACTAAGATTCTTGAGTGAACTATTGAGTACCACTTCATTTAACGAACTGTCCTGATCCATTTGCTCTACGCAATTTGGCTCCCCCCCATTATCCAGGGAGTACGAGCTCCCTGTGTTGTTCGCCATGTTATGGCGCAAAGGAGGCCGCACGGCCTTATTAAACAAACTACCACCTACCTGCGCTCAGTAGAGGAATTTGTAGATTCGGAAGGAGAAAAAGAATAGATGGTGAAAAGAGGCAAGTATTTCGTGAAGGCACGTTACGACAGAGTAGCTGCTTCAGTATTATATCCTTGAAAACACAACTGCACACGACTCCGCTTTTGATGACTGACAAACTCACGTCGTCCTGCTAGAAGAAGGATCGCCAGAATCTTTCTTCGCTTCGCTTTTAAGCGGGGCGCACACACATTTGCACAGCGCACAACGTATGGCGCACAACCCGGTAAGAAGGCTTGCATTAAAAAGTATTGGAAAATTTTATGTACCCAGTGGTAACATAACAAATATTGAATACTTCTGGATCCCTTTTCTGTCCTCCCGTTTTTAATCTCCACAACAGTAGAAGTTATCTCTTAAATTGTAACCCTTTCTATACCCAGCGGCGATGATATTTTTCTGAATAATTTTGGATACCGCGAAGCAACCGCGAAATATAAAAATTTCAATCTTTTTTTCGAATTTTCTGTTTTTCGAATAATAATGAAGTCAAAAACTTTTTAAAATATAGCATCGGTCATTTTACGACGTTAGGATTAATTTCCACACAGATGGCTATGATGAAAAATAATTTTTTGAATTTTGTATCATCATTTTATATTTTTGTAATTGATAATATTTAAACAAAGCCAATATTTTACGATAAAGAGATGTATTTTTGTGAATAAACCTACTAGATTTTGCAAATTTCTTGCTTTTGGAGCGCGTTCTAATGCTTCAAACGACAATTGTCTTTTTAGTTTATTTGAGGTTACGTTTGGCAGCTCCGATTGGCTTTGAAAGGGATTGCAATCTTATTATTTTCGCCGCCTAATGAGGATTAAAAAACGAAGGACAGAAAAGGCATTCTTAGGGATTCCAAATTTCTAATACTTTTTAATGCAAGGCTTCTTACCGGGAAGGTTCTCGACCAATTGCAAAGCTCCATTTCAATCGCTGTGATTTTCGCACAGCATGGTGCAGAAGACGTCGAAAAGTTCGGAACGTTGAACTTTCATGCAATCTGCAGCTGTCTTGAATAATCTCCAACCGCTTGTAGCAGACGATTTTCAATTTTCCAACCTCGAATTTCTCACGCGTCGCGTCGTTTGTTTTGAAAGTGTCATGCGTCGCAATCGTTTGTTTTGAAAGTGTTTTCTAGTTTCAAAACTGAAAGTTATAATAAATTAAAGATAAAAAGTGTTGTGCTGGACTCCCTATAAATTATGTTATAAAAGGTATATTAGAGAGTTTATGAATATTCTCCTTTTATATCCATGTAAATACTGCAAGAGGTTTGAGTCAATACTGTTTTATAATTAAAGACATACGAAGTTATTTCACATAAAATCACTTACTTTTATAAATATTAGATTAACGTGATCACCTGAGGCTAGCCCGCTAAAGCCTCGTGCATAGAAAGCAGCTATGCGGATCCGTGTGCGTTGAAGCGTGTTCTCTTGTGCGTTGTGACTTGTGCTTATTCACTGTGCAAATGTGTGTGCGCCCCGCTTTAGGCTCTCCACCCGCGAAACGAGCTCGGATATCCAACTCCTCATCTCTGCATTGTCGTAAGATAGATTTCTGAACTTCTCTCTCTCTCTCTCTCTCGCATCCGATCGGACAAGGCGATTCCGCCGCTAGATCATTCCATCATTAGTGTTCAACTCGAACAAGGCGATTCCGCCGCTAGATCATCCATTATTATCGTAACGCATATCTTAATCTGACTACGTACACTTCTTTCGATAAAAAAAAAAAAAAAAAAAAAAAAAGAACGGTCCGCGTAAGCAGACCCAGCACTAAGGTGAGACACAGCCGTTAATGTGCGGATATAATTCGCATTCATGCCGCCGCGAACAGCACCATCCGTTACATAAAATGCGCGGTTTTATGATTTGAAAATAACTGAAATCAAAAGCGAATACATTTCAATTGAGAAATAAAATATATTTCGAGAAAACGGTTGGCAAGCAACAGTCGGGCAAGTCGACATGAAAAAGGATCTTTACCGATAAAGATTTCATTCTATAAACAAAATGTCGAGAGTAGTATGATTAATGTGAATGAATGTATATTTAAGATTAAATATTAGCATTATACTCATTTTACGAAAGACGCAGTAACGTTTGACAACAGGATGTATAATTTAGATCTTATGTTCGAACCGTCGACTTAGAGTCGTCAGTTTCGGCAATAAAACAAAACGATTTAAAAAGTGTCTCGGAAATGCTGAGTTTTGATAGGACCTCCCGACACTCGATGACAGAATTGTTTATGAAATAGTCACGTCTGGACTTTATCTTGCTCGATATGAGTTTTCATGATAAGCAGAGGGTTAGTTATTACGCAATCCATCGTTGGGTTCAAAAGGCTATAGATAGGGAGTTGAATCTGTAAGGAGAAATGTAAAATTTAAGAGTAGGGATTAGGGCCTATGTTTAATGAAAGCATGTATGGAAATGTGGGGGAAGCTGAAGACCGCTGCGACGGCATCGAAGCTCCCGACGACGAAGTAAAAATCAGATGAATCTGGTACACAGCCGCAGCTCGTTCGTTATTTTAAATTCACATTCTTTTAAAGTCATATTTCAAAATACCAGATCAATAAAATCTTTGCTTGTTAATTCACTTGGAAAATTAGCAGTTTTATTATTTCAAAATAACCTTTAAATTCAGCGATTTATTTCAATTTAATAAGATTTTCAGCAGGATATGCGTGTTAAATGGCAAGTGAATGAATGGACTCAAGCAAGATCTGCAAACGTAATATCTTTCGATCCAACACGATATGGCTGGATATTACACACTAATACGTACTGGGTTTTAATTATTTTGAAGGAGATACAGCCATGGAAATGCTACAGAAATTCATTTGTGTTCTTGCTTATCACAAGGTTTTAAATGTTGCGATCTGTGCTCTTGCTCTGTAAAATGTGAAAATCTAGAAATACAAACTGACGATATGGAAGCAGGGACTGAATGTGAGACTAAAGATTAGTTGTTCATCTAATATATGTGACCCCAATGCGTCAGTTTGTACTAAATCCTATCTATCAGTAGTAAAATGACTTTAATATAAACGAATCTCTTCGTTTTTTAACCACGGAGAGGATGGTGTATATTGAAGTTTAGTTATTTAATTTTAAATAAGTAAACAAATTGTTTAAACAATAAAAACTGTCAAAAAAACGGAAAAATTACGTTTTTTGGAAAAAAGTAGCTCTTTCTTTTTCTAATTATTCGATTTGAAAATTTCAAACGGGGTTTTGAAGAGAACTTTTTGCACCATCAAGCTGCAATGCTCGCTGTTTTATTGTTTTGAAAAAGTATAATTATTTTTGAGTTTGAATTTGAAAAATTTTGAAAAACTACAATTTCATAAAATTGAAGGAAAAAAGAATAAAACAATTTTTTACAAAGAATAAATGTTAATGTTTTTATTACTTAATGAAAGATGAATATTAAAAAACAGTTTCAGTACAAAAATAACCCCACTCTCGGCGCAAGCGAGGGACCTCTAGTCTTGTGCGTAGTTGCGGCTCCACTAAGCTCATAATGAGCGATTTCAAAAAGTCTCTGCGATTCATTTTTGGGTTCGCAGAATTAAAATTGTACAAAATTAGGGAGTTTATTCCACCTTGGTCGAGCATCCCACTCCAAACTCTCATCGCACATCGCAGAATTTTTCTCGCTGTTGTGTATTCATGACACACATGGTCAAATGTGTCAGTGCCTCCTTTAGTGGTGTTATAAAATGTAATTATTTCTGGCTTTCTTGTTTCCTGGTCGATTTCGCCTGTGTGGTGTAGAGATGAAAGCAAGATGTCGATCTTGTTTCTTTTAGGAGTGTAAGACAGAAGAGTTTTCGTCCCATCAAAAGCAAATTTTGTTAAACCAATGTCACTAGCACACTTGAAAGAATCAGGAATCTGTGGTTTATTTTTTCTCACAGTACATCTCATAAAATTCCAAAATCATGCATGCAAACATTTTTTGGAACTCAATGCTGTATGATTATATAATTATATAGGCAATACATTGTTTTTAGACAAAAAAGTCAAATTGACTCAACTCCACAAAATTTATACGTATAAAGGCCTCTGGGGCTCCTGTGACCCTACGCACTTCACTCATATTTGTCACTTCACAACGATGCACAATAAAGGCACTGGACCGACTAGGTTCCACTTCCAGAAAGTGAAAGTGAATTATGGATAAGGTCTTGACGCAAAAACATCGTCTCTGAGTTCGGAAGTGTACTTTGATTTTCATTTGGGGTCGTCAAAGACCCCACGGGCCCTGTCTAGGGTTAAATTTCTTTATTTTTCATTTAAATGTAAGGTATAATTCGTAACCTTAGATATCTATGCGATACTAACATTAATTAAAAAGTATACAGTTACTATGTATATCAATAGTTCGCGAATCGATATTTTGTTTTCTGGCTACTCGCCCGCTCGTGGAGAATCGGTGAATTTCACGAGTTTTTGATCGCAAATATTGAAAGGGGAAAGAAAGTCGCCAGGATGAAAAAAAATTTTCATGAAAATATAACTTTCGTCGAGTAACCTCGAATAAAGAAAATTCAAAAAACTCCAGTAGTTAGTTAGTTTGTAATGTAGGCGGGGAGGGCTCCGTGAGGTCCCAACCCCTGGCGCTCAAGCTAAGAAGCCTATTGTGCCACACCCGTGTTTATTCTCAAGGCAGTACTCCGAACCCGGCCATCCTTCACCGAGTGTTTTTTGGATCTCGGTGGTTTCCGTTGTTATCAACGTTCTGAGATTGTACCTCTCAGGTGCCAGGCATACCTATCGCACAGTAAACGACGTCCTCCTTTGTTGATCAGGCAAAGTGATCCTCGCCCACTCTGCTATTCGGCAGCCTCCCTAGCAGGCTAGGGTGTACGGAGCGATCCCTCTGAGGTCATCAGGTAGAAGCACAGATTCGAAGCACTGTCCTGGTGTGTTATGTCAGTGTAGGTGTGTGTGTTCATTACTCGAAATTGGCCAGCGACCATCGAGCGTGGTGCCTCCTATAGAAGCTCCCAAGCGCAAGATGAACACGCTGACTCATTTTCGAGTCTTCACAGAATCGGCTTCGACCTCCAAGGCTATTCCCCTCGACATGGGGCCCCACCTTGGTACGATACCAGCTTTTTCTGAGGGGACCTACAGTTTAAGGTGGGTTCCGAACCACCGAAGCCCCGGTAGAAGTACATAGAAAAATTTCCATTGGTACCCGGCTCAGGGATCGAACCCAGGACCTCCTGCATGGAAGTCCGACGCGCTATCCTCTGAGCCACCGAGGCCTTAAAAACTCCAGTAGAAACCAAGAAAAAAATTTATGAAAATGGCGCATTTTGGTTATTTTTCAACCTTAAATTGCTCGTAGTTCGAAAAAGAAGCGTTCTTCGGAAAAATGATAAGAGTTAAAAAGTGCTTATTTTTGCACTAAATATATAATAAATGTGTTTTCGTATCGATTTTTCAATCCTTTTCAATTTTGCAAGTTTTTTGTTATTAACAAATTACTGACCATTGGTACGAAAAAATGTCAATGAGGTTTTTTGTTTGCAACAACATAATACATCGATTAGAAAAGTTTTCATCCTGGCGAAACTATCTGGTCAGTCAACTCGTTTTTGTATACGTCTATTTAGGGGTGCACCGCTCGTCTATATGGACCACCTCGACGCTTTCTTGGCCGAGCATAATAAAGACCTTGCCTCACTTCCGACTGTAAATCGCCACACAGCCCCTAACGCCCGCAAAGCACAGTAAGCGGG
>CAKNXH010001047.1:88510-103923 GCA_932178445.1 Andricus quercusramuli
CCCCCCCCCCCCATGCGATCGGCTTTATAGCAGTTATTTATTCACGCATCCATTCTTCCCCACCTACCGTGGCAGATATCAAAACAGATGAATTTTCAACCAAAAATAACAAATGTCTATAAACAAAACTTTCGATCAAAAATGGAATTGTTCAATTTCTAGTTAAAAACATTAATTTTCAATTAAAAAAAACTAATTGTCTACCAAAAAAGAATAATTTTTGACAAAATAAATGAATTTTCAACGAAATATTTTAATTTTCAATGGAATTTTCAACCTAATAGTTGAATTTCCAACCAAAAAGTAATTAGGCACCAAGAAGATTAATATTCTACCACAAAAGACAAGGCTTCAACAAAATACAGAAATTTTCGAAGAAATAGATTTTTCAACTGCAGACGATAAATGTTCAACCAAACTTGGAATAGTTCAATTTTCAGTTGAGAAAAGA
This sequence comes from Andricus quercusramuli, assembly GCA_932178445.1. Lineage (NCBI taxonomy): Eukaryota > Metazoa > Arthropoda > Insecta > Hymenoptera > Cynipidae > Andricus > Andricus quercusramuli. The sequence continues at coordinate 88,962 of CAKNXH010001047.1, forward strand.
ATTTAAAACATGTTAACAAAATCGTCAAATTATAACAAAGAAGATGAATTTTCAACCAAATAGTTAAATTTTCAACTAACAAGATGAATTTTCCAACAAGAAGATTAATTTCCTACCAAAAAGTTAAATTGTCACAACAATAGTTTAATTTTCAACTAAGTAGTAAAAAAATTATTGAATCTTAAAGCCAAAAGGATGAATGATCTACAAAACGGTTGAATTTTCAGCCCAAAAATATAATTTTTCAACAAAAAAGTCAATTTTCTAACAAAAAGTTAAATTTTCTTATCAGTAGTTTAATTTGTTACCAAGTAGTTAAATCTGAACCAAAAATATGAATTTTTGACAAAAAATTGTATTGCTAACAGATTAGTTGATTTTTACGAAATTTTTAAATCATTAACCAAACAAGATCCAATCAAGAATTATTCAGTTCCATTTTTAATAAAAAGGATGAATTTTCAACCAGGAAAATTAATTTCCTACTATTAAAAATGAATTTTAAATCCAATACATGAATTTCTAAATAGAGAAGATCAATTTAAAATAAAATATATCAATTGGTAACCAAAAATGGATGAGATATATTGTTAGTTGAAAAACTAAATTCTCAAGTAAAAGATGAAAAAACAAATTTGCAACAAAAGAGATAAATTGTCAACTCAAATGATGAACCTTGAAAAAATGAATTATGATAAAAAAAGTTCAACCCAGAAGATTAATTTTTAAAAATTGGTATAGCTAAATTTTTAAGCAAATTGGTGAATTTTCCGGGAGAAGATCAATGTTCTACTAAGAAACACAATTTAAAAAAATGCAATAATTTTTAATAAAATTGTTGAATTTTACGTTGGAGAGGACGAATTATTAAAAAACAATATGATTAACAAAAAATTTCATTCTTAACGAAAGTTTAATTTTTCACCAAATTTCAAATTTCCGTTTGGATTTTCACAAGATGATATAAATTCATATGGAAATCCACGTAAATAATCATATGAAAGGTTTGAGATTCTTGTGTGTATTTCCACATCTTTGTATAAATTTACTCAAAAATCCACGTCAATTTCTACGTGGAAATACACATCAAAGTTTTAATTTCTTCCTGTGGATTTTTACGTAGTTATATAAATTCACATGAAAAGCCACGTAAATTTAAACGTAGAATTTAGCATGGAAAGTTCTTAATTTCCACATGGTTGTATAAATTCACGTTAAAATTCACGTGGAAGGTTTTAAACTTCCATGTGGATTTTTACGTGGTGGTATAATTTCACGTAGAAATCCACGTAAATTTGCATGTAAAGGTTTCAATGTTCCACGTAGATTTCCACGTTGTTCTGTGAATTTACGTGAAAATCCACGTAAACTTCCATGGAGAAATAAACATGGAATATTCCATTCTTTTTATGTGGATTTTCAGGTGGTTGTATATAATTGACATGGCAAACGAAGCAAATTTCCACGTGAAATTCAACATGGTGGGTTCAAAATTTCCACTTGATTGTCTAATTCATGTGAAATTTCAAGTAAATTTCCACGTGGAAATGAACATGGAAGGTTTCGAGATTCGAGATTTCCACGTGGTTTTATAAATTCACGTAAAAATCCACATGGAAAGTTTAAAATTTCCATGTGGATTTCCACTTCTTCGAATAAATTTACTTGAAAATCCACGTAAATTTATGTACTTACATGGATTTACATGAAAATCCACGTAAATTTCAACGTACAATCGCGAGCATGGAAAGCTTCAAATTTCCAAATAGTTGTATACATTCACGTGAAAATCTATGTGGATGGTTTTGAATTTTCATGCAGATTTTCACGTGGTGCTATAAATTTAAGTGGTAAACTTCCATGTAGAAATAATCATGGAAGGTTTCATTTCTTGATCTGGATTTTCAAGTGTTGGTACATATTTACATGGAAATCAACGTGAATTTCCACGTGGAGTTCAACACGAAATGTTTCAACTTTCTATGTGGTTGTCTAATTCATGTGAAATTCCAAGTAAATCTCCACATGGAAATGAACATGGAAGGTTTTCATTTGTTGATCTGTCAACGTGAAAATCCACATGGAGAGTTTGAAATTTCTATGTGTATTTTCACATGGCTCCATACATTTACATTGAAATACACGTAAATTTCCACTTGGATTCACGTTATCACGTGAATTTCCACTTGGAAATACAAGTGGACGGTTCCAAATTCCCATATGGATTTTAACTTCGTTGTGTTATTTTACGTGAAAATCCACGTTAATTTACATATGGAAATACACATGAAAGATTAAATTTTTATGTGGATTTTCACGTGGATATGATATCGGCCACAGGCCATAATTAAGAACCCCGGAAATAGACACTCATCTGTGCCACTTCCCACTCAAAATTTTCGATTGAAAATTCGAGTGAAGGGCCTGGAAATGAGATGTCTATTTACGGTGCTTTCGAAAACGACGAGTTTGCTTTCCCTAAATGACTCAGGTCTATTGTCCTGGCTCTCTCCCTGTTCACTCAAGGCCGCCGGTAACGGTCATAGCAATCCCCGTAAGCCGGCAAGCACGCGCCCGGTCACGTACCGGACCATGTCCTTTCCGTTTCGTCAAAAAACCATGCCTCTGCTTGTCACGTACGCCGTTTGCCTCTCTTTCTCTTTATGCACGCTCTCCTTCCATCCTTGATTTCCCTTCGTCTCTCTCTAAACACTCTCTTTCCTGCTCTGACAAACGGCCCGCGACTCCAGAGGATATCAATTAAAATTTTATAAAGGTATCAATTCGTCAATTAAAAGGAACGGGAAAATGGTTAAAGACATTAAAAAAAATTTAAATTCAAGAATGAATTAATACCCTTTACAGGGAAGGGGCCATGATTTTACAATTATATGCCAACGCCGGATCTTAAATAAATTAGAGATATTTAAAATATAAAGAATTACCCCCCCCCCCCGCCTTACTTAGAAATTAATTTAGGGTCGATATATGTGTATATGCATTTCCATATACACATATATCGACCACTTTGTAAATATTTATACCTCGTTATAACTATACCTTGTTATATTGTTTACAGACTCTTTATTTGTTTTAAAAATTCAGGTATTATTTTTAGACAATAGGACGGTCTTTCGGGTCACTTTGACTTTCAATTTAACTTAATAAAAATTAAACTAACAACTATTATAAACAAAAGGCCCGAACAACCGTCCTAAATAAGCTAGAGACTTCCCGTTTCTGGTAAAATTAAGTTAAGCTAGTTTTAAGTTAACATGCCAAATTTGATGAATTTTAGATAATTATTAATATTTTTAATTTCGATTTAGAGTTTTCGTTATATCATTTAGTTTAGCTATAGCATGGCCGCCGCCGCGCGAAGGCTCGAGTAGTAGGCAAGGCTGGCTGTCCCCACCGCTCGGCTGCGACTTCGTTGCGACTTCACAGACAATCGGCGGGCCCGCTGGCGCTCCCACCGCTCTCGAGACCTCCGTGCCCGGGGAGCCGAGTAGAGTAGAGACTCGCAAGAGTCAGTCGATCTTTCGAAATCTAAGAGGACAGTCGCTCCGGCTCTGCCCTCTTCCACTGTACCTTTGAGAAAAAAAAATAAACTGCATCATTCCCAGCCAACATCAGATTTTTCGATTAAAGAAAAACACCTCAACTCGCGGCGGTCTTCCGGGATTGTTTCGGGTTTCTTTCGCGCACAAGATTCGGTCTACGTTTCGGTTTCTCGCGTATTACGGATTCGGAAAAATAAGTGTTCACGTGAGAAGATAGGATCGTCGCGTAATCGAGCTCGTGTCCGTTCTATTTGTCCAGAAAGTGTTTCGCGTCGGGAGATTAAAAGTCTGGGGAAAAATCAGGGGAGTAAATCGAATTCCGTTACCGAGGGAGTGAAAATAAAAATCGAAATATCATCAGTGAATTCCGCGAATTTCCGTAAGTGACTATTTTACGCGTCGGTAAACAACTTGCAGCATCGGTTCCGGGAGTCGGGTCTCCGACGGTGATTTATCGTGTATCCAGTGTTTCGGTTTTCGCGAGTGGTGACAGGTGGCCAGTCTCGCCCTTATCCGAGCAAACCAGTTGGCCCGTGCAAACGGGTCACTCAGCTCCGGAGAGGAATACCTCGCGGTATTCCGGAAGGTCGAGGCACACCGGGTCGCTGACGAAGAGTCCACGTGGACCTTCGCGGGGGAATTCCGTCACCGGGTTAGATTTGTGCGTGGGTTCCTACCAGCAACACTCTTGATGACAGAGGGTGAGGCTCGCACGCGATCAAACCGCCGAATCCGACGCCGCCGGGCACGTCGAGCGGTCGAGGCATCACTTCCACCGGAGGAACGGGCGCGTCGCTTCCGGGAACGTGAGTTAGCTCGGGAACGTCGGGTCGCGGAACGAAGGGCGCAGCGAGAAGCCGAGCGACGGGCTCGCCGGGTAGCCGCGGAAGAAGAACGGGCGCGTGAAAGGGAGGAGGAAGCGCGTCGGGCCGTCGAGGCCGAACGAGTTCGTCGGGCCGCGGAATTAGAACGCGCGCGTAACGCCAACGTCCCGCCTTACGATCCGGAGGCACCAGGTCTCATCCAAGCCGGGGCTTGGAATTTACTAGAGATTTGCCGAGGGGGAGAGGGGATCCGCGACAGCGAAGGCCGGCCGCCGACCGGACCGTGCCTATAACCTTAAAACTACCAGCTTTCTGCACCGATCCGCGCCACGCCTTTCCGCCGCGGAACATAACCTGTCCGGGATCGCAGTCCAACAGTCCGCCTAAAAATTTTCGTCGGAAAATAAGCGTACTCGACCCGTCGCCGTGTCCGCGAGCCTTGCGGGTAGCACCGTCATGCCCATTGCCTTCACCGGGTGAAGGCGTCACGTTACGAGTCCCGTCGATTGCGGGGTCGCCTCGTATCGCTGCGGAAGCCCGGGCAAGAGCCTTGGCATATTTTTGGCACGCGGGTATGGCTTTAAGGTTACGAACCAGCGATAATTTCACACCTCCGAGAGCACCTATCACAAGAACAATTACTCGTACCGAATATTTTGGGTACAGTCGACGCAGCTCTCTTTTAAGGTCTTGATATCTCTCCTCTTTTTCTTTCTCCTTTGCAGTGATGTTGTATTCGGATGGAGCCGAGAATTCGATCACGAATATAGTTCGTTTCTCGAAGTCTTGGAGAACAATGTCAGGCCTCGAGTGCGCAACGGAGACTGCTGCCCGAAAATCGTAGTTCCAGAAAATCTGGCACTTCTCGTTTCGGACAATTGACTCTATATCCCTTGGAGCGTTCGGCAGGGCAGGGTCGCGACCAACACCGTAAGAGCGACAAAGGTGGTAATAAAGTACTCTTAGGGCCGCATTATGTCTATAGATATACGTTGTTCCTGCGTGGGTCGGACACCCCGATAGTATATGTTCTAGGTACTCAGCGTGTGCATGACACGCTCTTCACCTATCACTGGGAACTTCTTGACATAAAATGCGGGCGCGGTATGCTAAGGTGGAGATTAAAATAAAGCCCTCTGTACCTGAATTGAGCCCTGATGATTTGAGGAAAGCAAAAGTTTGCTCCTTCGACAAGGACTGTTTTTCTACATTTCTGTGAAAGTTTCCGTGCATTTGCTTGTCGAGTAGCTCTTGGTGAAATTTTCCAACCTCTGCTTTCTTTACTTCGGCTTTTAGACGTGAAGCATCTAGATGGAGTAATGCACTTTCCTCACTTCTGATGTTAAAATTCAGGCCAAGGGTCTCGGCAGCTTGCTCCGCGGCTTTGTAAAGGAACGCCCCTTCGCCAATCATCTCGTGGTTTCTGACCATCTTTAGGAGAGGATCTCTGCCATTCGCAACGATGTAAGCTGTACTCAAAACAATTCGGTTATGAAGACACTGGAGATTCAGAAGTCCGCGTCCGCCTTGCTGGCGTGAAATGTATAATCGCGGAACTGACGAATTGATATGCAAGCTTTTATGCATATGCATGATCTTACGCGTGGTGACATCAAGGGCCTTAAGCTCGTTCTTCGTCCATTGAACCACCCCAAACGAGTAGAGTAGAACCGGGACGGCAAGCATGTTAGTCGCAGATACCTTGTTCAACGCCGACAGATTGGAAGACCAAATCTGTCGAAGAAGATGCTTGTATCTGCTTCGGAGAGACTCCTTCACTGATGTTACGTCCTGAATGCGGCTTTGAGGCACGCCCAGGTATGTATAGGTCTCTCCAGTGTTAAGATGTCTAATAACACTTATATCCACAGGCTCAGGGTCCTTGGGAACGCCAGTAATCTTTCCTTTCTTCAAATGAATTTTGGCACACTTGTCCAAACCAAAGTCCATCCCAATCTCTCCTGTGTAGTTCTTGACGATATTTAAAGCAGTTTGAAGTTTGCTTTTACCAGCGGCATAGATCTTCAGGTCATCCATATAGAATACATGAGTGACCTTATGCTCACGCTGATTAGTGTCGCCACAGAGGTATCCAGGAGAATTTCGTAGTGCAAGAGATAGAGGCAAAAGTGTGATGCAAAAAAGCAAAGGGCTCATACTATCCCCTTGAAAGACGCCCCTCTGGAAGGTGACGTTGTTCGTCGTCAGACGATAATTCCTAGATGAGATGGTAAATCTAGTTTTCCAAAGAGGCATCAATCTCTCTATGCATCTCACTATGTGTGGATGTACCTTCAAGCTTTCCAACAGACAGATGATAAGTCTATGAGAGGTTGAATCAAAAGCTTTCCGGTAGTCAATCCAGGCCATTGACAGGACGCGCTGATGGACTGTAGCGTCTTTACAGACACACCTGTCAATCAGCAGGTTCTCTCGACAGCCTGCTACACCTTTTTTCGAGCCACGTTGTTCGTACATCTCTCGCCATACAGGCTCAATTCGTCGAACAATCCTGTTGTTTAGGATAGCTGTAAAAATCTTATACAGTGTGTTCAAACAAGTTATTGGCCTGTAATTCTCTGGTTTGGACAAGTCGCCTTTTTTCGGTAGGAGTATAGTGCGTCCTAACACTAGCCACTGCGGAATGGGCATCTCCGACTTTAAATATGAGGTGAATATGCGGGCCAAATGTTGGTGTGTAGAAGTAAACTTCTTCCACCAAAAGTTCTTGATACAATCTGGTCCAGCACCGGAAAAGTTCTTCGTGCCTCTAAGTGCTTTTTTCACCTCTTCGGCAGTGACTGATGGGCACTCCTCCTCAGATTTTATGAGGCTGTCGCAAAACTCCTTGAAGCGAATGATATTGTCAGTATCTTCCTTCAACTCTAGTGTTTTCGGGATCTTGTACACCTCTCTCCAAAAAGTCTCTACCTCCTTGGGCTTGGGTGGATTTTTTACAAAAACAGGGGGATCACTGAAGAGGCGCGATGGGTCAGCGAGAAACTGTTGATTCTCTCTGATCCATCTCTCCCTCTTCTGTATCCTCCTCCTTGCGTCAGATAACAGCCTTATTTTGTCAACAATATGCTGCTTGATTGTCAGCAGCTTTGACTTGTTTAGTGTGTGATTCAAGGTCCTTAGTTCTTGGGCGAACTTTCGAACCCTTTCCGTGAACGGTCTACCAGATGTTATGTAGTCAATCACACATTGAACACGGGACGCATTCTGTCTTGCCCATCCAATTTTCTTGTTCAGTTGATGCAAGCGTCTTCTTGTCTTTTGATCCATCGTCGGTTTGAGCCTTCGATTTGAATCAGCCAAAGCTGTCGCAGCACCATAAACTGAGCAATTGATGGTCCAGAGGTCGGACTCTTGCGAGATATCTCCACAAAGGCAGGCATCCATTTCAGCCAGATCTTGGGGCTTAAGAGAAACCTGCATGTTGATGTTCCTCCTTGTACTGAAATTGCCATCATCTTCAAGAAGGTGCCTACTTTCTGCGGTTGGTCTTAATGTCGTTTCATCTTCGTCTGCAGCTTGTTCAAGCAGCGGTTGAGGAAGCGCTCCGCGTACATATCCATTTTTGCGGAGGTAGTCGGCTTGATTTCGCAAAGACTGATGCGAAACGTGTTGAAGCTCTGGGTGTTTCTGGCACCACAGAGTATGCATACGCGCCATAAAGCCTCCACGAACAGGGATAATACTGGCATCGTAGCAGTCTAACACATCATTCTTAAGTTGATCCGTCCACTCAATGTGGGCGTTTCGCCGGTTCGTCGTTGTGTTTCCATCTAAATTATTTTCAGCACCCCGAACTCTAGGATGATCGGCATTGTTTGCCGATCCATTGTCGGGTGCTCTGCGCGTTCGATCGTTTTGAACCGCATCTACAACATTTTGGTGGTTTTTTGGTTTCATTGTTGTTCCCACGAGCAGCTAGGGAAAGGGTTCGTCCATCCTTGTAGAGCCCCGCGTGCAAGGATAAGGCTATTACTCTGAGACATCGCCCGATATCCCAGAGTCACCGTTAAAGACACCTCACCCAGGTGCCATGCAGCTTTCGGCACGGTTCGCACACCTTCGCTTAGGGGTTATTCCTTCGGGACCATCCCTGGACAATTGTCCGCGACTGCTTATTAATTATTGTATCCATATTCAGCAGAAACCCTTGGTACGGGGACCCTCTATCCGCAACCCAAGGACGCGTTCGGTGGCTTTGTCATAAGCCCTTCGGTTCTATTCCAAGGGAATCGAAACCGAAACCGAATGGTTTATATATATATATATATATATATATATATAGTATGCAGGTAGGGTTACCGGACGTCCGCTTTTCAGCGAACATGTCCGCTTTTTGTGTCCCGTAATCGCTTGTCCGCTTTTTATGTGAAATGATCGCTTTTTTCTCGATCAGACCGATGAACAATAAGGTTATACATATTTTAATCTTTTCAGTATGGATTTCGCCTATATGACTGAAATGAAAATGTACGAATATATTGTTTATTTTGTTTTGAATTCCATCCAAACTCCAGGTAGAGTATAATCCAGGTAGCCAACCGTTCCGCATTCGCAGGGACGGTCCCGCATTAGTACCTTCTGTCCGCTTTGAAATTGGTCCCGCAAAGTGTTCCGCAAAATTGGGGTAGCGTCCTGCATGTCCCGCACGGTGTGCCTGAAAAAAAAAAATTGATTAGCATTTCGAACTCGAAAGTTCATTGCCTCACTACCCGATTCGGGTAGTGTTTCTAGGTGGATAAATACTACCAGTGTGGGTCCACCACACCCACGACGGGCCAACACCACGCCGTATTCCCCGAACGGTCACCCATCCAAGTACTAACCGCGCCCAACGCTGCTTAACTTCAGTGATCTTACGGGAACTGGTGTTTTCAGCGTGGTATTGCCGTTGGCTACAGTGTGCCTGAACCAACTTTGAATGCATGGTCATAGCACATCCAATTTTTTGCTGGATTCGATTTAGGGGCTCAAAAATAGCGTGCAAACAAATTTTTGGCCAAATCCCCTGAGCCGTTTTTGAAAAAAGTGTTTTTTATGGTTAAAAATCAAAATTTTCAAAAAAATGTGATGCATTTCCAATTCTTTCACTTTATTTAACGAAATATATCCGTAGTAGCTGGTAAATCGGCCAATACTACGATTATTAATATATGGAGGGTGATTCACCAAAATTTGAAATAAATATAATATCAGTCCATATCAATACTAAAACAAAAAATAATTTTTTTTTACATATGTCGGGCATTGTATTCTTGTACAGCTTTTAGTAAGTTACTTGGGTAATGAGGGTGTTTGCTCGAAACTTTATATTTAACCCAGGTCGGTTTAAAATCCGAATGGAAAGATTCCATGGCTTGTTCACTGTAAAATCCAAGACCTTTTTCCACTTCACGATAAAAATCAGGGGCATGAAAAAAAAATCGCATGAACTTGGGGTGTAATTAAAATTTACAAATCACTGTAACTTTGCTCAAATTCAGATATACAGTCTATGTATTGCAGGTGTAATCTTGAAGAAAAATAAGAATCAACGACGAATTGAAAAGCCTTGAAGTACCTTACATATTTTAAACAACCAGCGCTACATATTACACCCAATAAGTCGACTTCTTCAAATAGCATTTTGCAAGAATTACCTGCGAACGCTGGACTCCCATGTACAAACTCGAGAGTAACATTACACATCCTAGCCCATTGGAGACTGTCATCTTCGAATTCCGTGAGCAGATGTTTATACATTTCATTCACAACCCCGGGCGTCAGATGTATTTCTGATGGTGGAATTATCTCTAATATTTCCGTGTCAACGTTTTCTGAGAACATTGTAGGTGTCCTGCTGTCCTGCCACGCGAAAAAATTTTCCTTACGATTTCCAACAGTTCTGTGTTCCCCACACGCCTTTAATTCATCTTTTGATGCAGTGCACCAAGTGCAAGGAAACCTGCTTGCGTGTGACATGATGCCCGTCCATACGTTGGCAAGTTTTATATCAGTTGCTATTGCCCCTTTTAAATCCTTCAATTCTAAGAGTGGCCACAGAAATATTAGAAGTAATTCCACCACCAGAACTACATCTGATGCTCGGGGTTGTGAACAAAATTTATAAACACATGCTGACGGAATTCGAAGATGACAGTCTCCTATGGGCTAGGATGTGTAATGTTACTCGCGATTTTGTACATGGGAGTCCAGCGTTTGCAGGTAATTCTTTAAAAATGCTGTTTGAAGAAATCGACTTATTGCGTGGAATATGTAGCATTGGTTGTTTAAAATATGTAAGGTGCTTTAAGGCTTTTCAATCCGTCGTTGGTTCTTGTTTTTCTTCAAAATTACACCCGAAATACGTAGATTGTATATCTGAGTTTAATCAAAGTTACTGTGATTTGGAAATTTCAATTACACCTAAAGTTCACACGGTTTTTTTTGTCCCTGATTTTTGTTGTAAAGTAGAAAAAGGCCTTGGATTTTAAAGTGAACAAGCCATGGAATCTGTCCATTCGGATTTCAAAACGACCAGGGCTAAATATAAAGTTTCAAGCACACACCCTCATTACCCAAATAACTTTCTAAAAGCTGTACAAGAATAAAATGCCCGACATATGTAAAAATAAATTATTTTTTGTTACAGTATTGATATGGACTGATATTATATTTAGTTACCCGATTTCTTTAAATAAAGTGAAAGAATTGGAAATGCATCACATTTTTTTTTAAGTTTTTTATTCTTAATCCATAAAAAACACTTTTTTCAAAAACGGCTCGGAGGATGTGGCCAAAAATTTGTTTGCACGCTATTTTTGAGCCCCTAAATCGAATCCAGCAAAAAAATTGGATGTGCTATGAACTTGTATTTAAAGTTGGTTCAGGCACACCGTGCCCGCATTTACTATGCTTTTTATACAATCTATACCAAAAAATCCCGGAGTACTAAAACAAATACATAGTGCTGAGAAGTATGACTTCAAAAAAGTTACCGAGTAATGCGTTATGTACAACATAGTCAATATGTAGTGTAATTTGGCAAAACCACCAATGTTTTTCCGTCTATTTCAAAAACCTTTCTCTAAAAAAAAATATCTTCAGTGGTAAGGTCCGGCCTTTCCGCATTTTTGGTCTAGATAGTTGGCTACCTTGAGTATGATATGGTTCGAGAATCACCAAATAAGTTACGGTCTTTCGAAATCTTTTTTTCTTTTTTATTATTTCAAATATTAAAAAATTTGTTCTTCTTTTCATTTTTATAGGGGAGGGGAGATTGTAGAGTATCCGCTCTTCTCAGTCGGACCATCTGGTAACTCTACCCAGTCCTGAAAATCACGCTGGCAACCCAGACGAAGATCCTAACGGGGATTCCTCTCTGATATACCCATGTGCGCTGGGAGCCATACAATGATAGAGACCCCGAACGTCCTGCTGAAGCCATCCAATCCCCTATAAATCGAGCAAGGGGATGACCCGAATGGTCGAACAGCCAGTCCCTTATATGAACAAAGGCAGACCGGGAGTCTGTAAAGATGACATGGTCCGAACCCTCCTCCTCGATGGCATGTTTAACGGCATCAAATATGCCGTACAGCTCGGCCGTTCGTGAAGATGCGAAGTCTCTCAACTGTACCCCAAATCTAAGCCCAGATGACGGGGTAAAGATGCCAAAGCCTGCCGAACCCCGGCCCCGGATTCACCGACCCTTCCGAGTAAATCCTGAGTGCTCCCGGAAAATGTGTGCCCGCAAATTCCTCGAATCGAAGCCTCGCAGTGGAAGGGTCGCTAAATGCTACCCCGGACTCCACATCGACGCTGACCACTGCTGACAAGTCCATACCTTCCTCATCAAAATAGGAGGGTCACCACGAGGTATCTGCCGACAAGGTGAACACACCCTTCGAGTTGAAGGCATAAATCTGGCCACAACTCTGCGAACGCACCCTGAATCTCCTATCCCTAGCCAATTCTGCAAGCGATTGTAGTTTGTTGATAAGAGGATTTCCAGGTCAGCTAAAGTTTCTCAAAATGAACCTATTTGCGAGAAGGGATCTTCTCAAAGAGAGGGAAACCGTCCCTGCCTCTGCAAGCAGAATAGAAACAGGCTGTGGTAACTCAATGTTTTAGAAGCGACAGCGTATATTCGACGGTGGCGCCATCAAACGAGCCCGCAGGTCATCAAGATATATATATATATATATCCAGATTATTTGTAGATAATCTAATCAAAAAACTTAATAACTTGAAAAAACCAATAGAAAAACAAATAGAAATACTTAAATAATTACTGGAATTATCATTTAAGTATTTCTGTTTGTTTTTCTATTTGTTTTTTTTTCATATGTTTGAGAGCAGTTTCAAAGATTATATCTTCGGCAGTTTTCATTTAAAACGTTTAATCATTTCTATGAATGAAAGTTTTCTCTTTTTGTTTAATACTGCTTGTTCAATACTGCTCCCTCTCTTAGTTTTTTCCACCTGTGTACTGCAACGATAATAATCAGGTCGAAAATGACGACAACAAATTATATATCGGCTCTCAAGCACTTCTTTACAGGTTAGCACAGGTTAGGTTGTGTAAATTCGGACATGTGTTGACGTTCGGTAAACTACGAAGGAGTAAGAGAGATAGATGAAACGTGGACCCTCAGCGACGTGTAGCGGGGAAAGACCTACAGAGCCATCTAACGAGCCCGCAAAACAGGACCAGAATATGTGCCCTCGCGGTTGCCTATACTAGTGACCACAGCCTGAATAGATGTAGAGCTCATACATCCCAAGGCAACGCGGAGAGAGGCATACTGAACTCTTCTTCTTCTTTACCCACACTCCACTGCACCAGGGAGGGGGAGCAACTAGCCTAGGTCCGGAGTAGAGATGGGGAGTGACGTCAAATGACGCCGACCGCTTCAGTCATCTGACCGATTTCCCGTCATCTGACTGTCTGACCGGACATTTTGGAAAAAGTGGAAATCATCTTATAAATAGTTATTGGAATGTTCTTTAATGAATGGTGTAAGATGAATACTAATACGGAACAATATTTTATGAAATTACAGGCTGTTAAACTCTTCAGACGGACAATTTCTTCGATTTGCGTGATTGTAGTCGAACATAACCTACAAAAATCATTCGCAATTAAGTCACAAAAGTTTATGGCAAATATGATTTGTTTCTTTCAGGAATAAATCTAATCAAATGACTGAACGCTAATTTGAATTTTACGTTATGGCATTTTTATATTGTTGTATTATATTGTGGATTACATTTATATCTATTATAGGGATCAATTTAGTGATAGGAAAAAAAACTGGAAACGCCAAAAATTACAGGTTCAAATAAAAGGATGGAAAGGATAATTCAATAAACCTATCTGTTTGGTGGTGCTGTCAAAACCATATTATGGTTTTGATTGTAGTATAAGGCTTTTATTCTTCAAGTTTTTTTTTAGTTTCAAAGTTCTCAAGAAGCGGCACAAATTCGTATAGCTTATTCTTAACAAAATAGACATACCTGGCCTCTCAGTGTATAATAATATTTATCATTATTACACTTAATTCTGTCGTTGAAAAATCAACTGTTTTGTAGAAACTTCAACCATTTTTTTTCTTTCTTTCCTGAAAAACCTTTGCTGCTTGAAAATTCAACAATTTTATTGAAAATTCACCTCTTTAGGTAGAAAATTAACTTTGTTAACTGAAAATTTAACTATACATCTTTGTCTGAAAATTGATCGTTTTTAATTGAAAATCAACTATTAAATTTCTTATTGAGAATTCATCTTTTTTTGGTTGAAAATTTAAATACGTGGTTGAAACTCGAACTACTTTGTTAAAAATTAATTTTTTTGTTTGGAGATTCACCACTTTAATTAAAAATTCAGCTCTTCGATTCAAAATTAATTTTTTAACACAAATTTGTCTTTTCAGTATGCAATTAATCTTATTGGTTGAAAATTAATATTTTTTGTTAAAAATGTAATTATTTTGTTAAAAATTAAAATGTTTTAGGGATAAGTCCCTTTTTGGTTGAATATTGTTCTTTTTGTGGGAAAAATATCAACTATTAGATGTTTTGTCAACTGAATTTAACTTGATTGGAAATTTGAAAATGTATCGGCCCGAAAATTTTGAGCTTATATGTTTAAGATAGCTTTTTGCAATCCCGAACTTTGAAGTTTTCTTTAAATTTTTAACACTTCAGTCTAATGATTTTGAATTTAAAAGCGTTTTAATTTGGATTTTCCAAAAATATAAAAAAGCGTTATTTCGAGGCTCTCCAAAAACATTTTTACCACTACAAATTAAAAACTAAAAATGTAAAAGCTTCAGCTATTCAAATTTAAGCTAATGATTAATTCCTGAATTTTAAACGAGGCTTTTCAATTAAAAATTCTCTCATTTCTGAAGTTTCATTGAAATCATTCTTTACACGTTTTTAATTTAACAATGCTTTGATTCTTAAGATTTTCATTCAGATATTGTTTGATTTTGAAAAAGTTATCTAAATTGTAAAGAAAAGAGAATCCTAAACTGCAATTTGAAGTGTTATGAAATTACAGTCGAGCAAGTA
>CAKNXH010001048.1:0-19616 GCA_932178445.1 Andricus quercusramuli
AAAAAACACATTTTTAAAGAATAGTTTCATTTAAAAACCAAAGAGATAAATTTTCAACTAAACTACTAAAATGATGAATCTTCAAATGGAATAGTTCAATTCTCAGATAAAAAATAAAATTTCAACCAAAAAACAACGATTTTTTATCAAAATAGTTGAATTTTCAGATTAAAAGAAAATTAATTTTCATCAAAAAGAAAACGAATTTTCAACAAAATATATGAACTTTCAATGAATAATGATAAATTTTTTATTAATAATAATGAAAAATCAAAAATTAAATTTTCAATTAAAAAAATTACTTTTTTTTTACAAAAAAAAAAACACATTTTCAACAAAATAGTTATTTTGCAACCAAAGAGACGAATTTTCAACTAAAATGAGGCATACTCAACCAAAAAATGAATTTTGGACATAGGACAGTTCAATCGTTAACCAAGTTGAATTTTCGACTACGAAATAAATTAATGTACCATGTATGGTTGTATTAGCTCCTCAAAAATGCATTGAAAATAACCATAAGATTGTCAAAACTTATGATTTAATGGTGCAAACGTGATTCATGAAACTTATGTTCACATGATATATATTCAGTCATAAACCCATTCTATCTCTTTTCTTATCATCCTATTAAATCCTCGAAGACAACTATCAGGCACGTGGTTAATATTGATTTTTTATATATATATTATTTTTTGTTAGTTTTCATTATATTTACCATTAAAAATTTCCTCTGTGCGAAATCGACTGAAAAAAACTAAACTCAACACTTAAATCGTAATACGTTTAGAATCTTTTTTACTTGGGAAAAATTGGACGCATTCATTTTGAAATATTAAAGTCTGAACTGGAAATTTTGAAGATGAATTTTTTGAGCAGAACCCTTTCTGGAATAGTCGTGGAGTAAATGATAAAAGGGGACACGAGGGAATAGGGGATTACCTCTGACTTCTCTTATTTTCCACCCCAAGCTGCTTTTCCTGACAGTTCCGAAAGAACGAGTGAGAATAAGTGGAAAGCTTTCTACTCTTAAAACGAGATGCTTATATTGACCTGCCAACTACTTCCCTGACATTCCCTGAGGCGCCTGTGGTGTGGAAGATGACTGAAGCTTTAAAGAGCAGAATTCATATTTGACTCGTGTAAGCTTAAAGTTCCTTTTTCCTTCTGGTAGGATTGAGGACGTTTTTTTTATTTTCTTGAATCCTCAGGATTGCCAGTGTCATCGTAATTATACTCAACTCCCGATATAAGAACCCCCGGTCCACGACATTCCCAAAACTTGATGGCCGCCGCAGTTACGTGATGAGGGGAGCCGTCGGGTCGAAGAAGAGGATGTGCTTAGTCGAGCGTGATAAGCAGCTCGACGGACGCATTCTCAGCGGCTTGCCTTGCCGCTGAGAATGCGTTGAGTGTATTTCTTGCAGACCTCATGTCATATATTTTCACATTAGTCATGTTTTCGTGTGCAGATTCATTTTGAAATGAATGAAAATGAACTTTTTCGTTGAAAGTTCATCTGTCTTCTAAAAATTGTCTTTTTTGTTTGAAAATTGAACTATTTGGTTGAAAAAGCTACTATTTGGTTAAAAATTATTTTCATTGTTGAAAATTCGTATCTTTTGGTCGAAAATCTATCTATTTTGGTTCAAAGTGTATAATATTTCGACATGAAATCTTGAAAATCTAGAGCGTTTCATATTAAATTCCATATGATACATATATATTAATTCTATTCAATAAAATTAATTCGTAACTCAGTTTACGAGCGATCCCTGAGTACATTTACCTATCCAGAAGCGTTTAGATCATATAAGGATCGGGAAATATTAAAATAATAATACTGACATTAAGTTCATCAAATGACTAGATTTCAGTCCTGTGCTTATTTTCAGCCATCGTATTCATATTTAAGTTACACTTTGAAATGAGACTCTAATTCTTATTTACAGTGAGGTGAAGGGTGTGAATATTTATATCAGTGTCAGATGGAATGCTCTTCTGCTTCTTTTCCAACTGCCATTCCATTCCAGACTGCGTTCCAAACAAGGGAAGCATGTTCACTTGACTCAGACTTTTTTTCGTTTTTTTTTACTCTCCTCTCAATATACATATACATACAGGTTATCTCCGATCTTTCAGCCCATGTACTCAGAGACTGTTTTCTTGTGAAAAGCATTATCAGTCGGCTTAAGAGCGCAACTTCGCACTTTATGCTGCACACCGGTGATCAAGCCCAAGTACTTGTTACTTTTAGATTCCCCTCGGCACCTAATTAGAATACGAGTAATTTTTATATCTGCGTATTAAATTTCCTCTTTTAGAACACACATTTTTATATCTCTTTATAGTTCGTATCTAATTCGATGGCGTCATAAAGTTACCACATAAATTATCTCCTCTTTCATTAATACCCCCTTGTAAATTAAATATCTAGGCTCCTAGGGGTTAAAACACAATTTAAAATGACTAAAATTTATTTAGATTCCACTGAGAGATAACCCTTTTGATAATGCATGAGGGATGTAACCATGTACAGTTAAACGGGGTGATTTCGGACATGTGGGGTAAATTAGGACACCTCTAACTTCCTTAAATTGGTAGGATAAATTACTGAGAACTGTTTCAAGAATTTGGAATCTGTTCAAGCCTTAACTGGTTCTAGGTTCTGGTTCAAACTACCCACATTAAGTAGTTTGAACTATCAGTTTAGGAATGTCCGAATTTACCCCATATGTCCGAAATTATTCCGTTTGGGGGTACTCGGAAGAGGTGTGGCGCACTCATCTAGTGAAAGTTTTTGGATGGCTCCTTATCAGTGGGATTAATCGCTGTCGGCAAAAATCGTGAGTTGGCGTAGTTTAATTTCGTCCGTCGCATCAAACGATCATCACCATGATCATTCAAAACGAAATGATGATATCTGCGTCAAAACTTGAATCTGGAGTATATCGAGTGTACCGACCGCGATAACGATCTCTATGGCTGATGTAACGGAACGCTGTCCTTATGTCAGCCACCTTAGCCTACACATTTCCGAATGTTTATAATTATTATATATATATATATATATTTAGATAAAACTCTCCTATGTATTATTAAACTTTAGGTACACTACTGTCGGAAATTGTTGGTACGAATAGAACGAGTACTATTGAAAATCACTGCTGAATTTGCAAGACGTTAACTCGACCGGAAATAAAGCTGAAAGTGCAAAAAACAGAGGTTATAAAACCTATGAAATTCCTGACTGAATGGCTTCTAGTTGACCTTTTTTTGACTTTTGGAAGAGGAAATATCATGTTTGAAGTTAAATAAAAATATGCAAGCATTTCTCGAGTTTTGTTCCTCGACTTAACCTTGTGTCGTGACCTCGGAAAGTTGAAGCAAAAATCTGAAATTTATACCACACTTTCTTTGAACTCTTATCTTGAACTCAAGCCAATAAAACTTGAAAATTCTTCATGGGTTCCCGAGATATGGGCAGAAATGTCGGAGCCTGTCTGCGTCAAGATTTAGTCGGCGATCACCGCTGTCGGCCGCGAGAGCGGTGATCGCCGAAAATTTCTCAGATGTGGAACCTTAAATTCAACTCGTGCTGTAACTTAGGAAAATTAAAAAAAAAACTGAAATTTACAGGACATAATATTTGAAATCTCATCTTTAATTTAATCTAATAAAACTTCAAAAATCTTCTCGGGTGCCCAAGATATGACCAAAAACTTCCAAGCTTGTTTCCATTGAGTTTCAGTCGGCGATCACCGCTGCTGGCCATAGAGGCAGTCTCGTTTGAACATTTTTAGTCACATTTCGAGAATGCGGGAAGCTTTTTTAACTTGTATTCAATCAAATTGAAGATTAGACTTCAAAGACTATGTAATATAAATTTTAGATTTTTGGAATATTTTATTTAAAAAGTTGGAAAAATCCTTATTAGGAGTTATTCAATGCGGAATTTCATAAGTTTCATAATGTTGATGATTTGTTTATTGCTGCTTCTTTGATATTAATTTCTATCAATATTTGACTCAAAGTCAGTCAATATTCGACTGAAAGTCTGTCAATATTTTGACTGAAATACAGTCAATATTTTGACTGAAATCCAGTCAATAAGTCGACTGAAAGTCAGACAATATTTCGACTTAAAGTCAGTTATTGTGTTCAACTTAGTGTACGTAGAAGAGATTCCATCGTATTTTTGTAGCTAATCACACACATATGGTGGTTTCTCTCATGTGCGAATGTTTTCCACTTCGCTGTTCGCTATATCTGCGAACCCGGTCCAACTCGTCTTAGTTTGAAGTCTCAAAGCAGGTGCGTTAGTTGCATTCTGCACATTCCACACTCAGCACTCGTCCTCATCCAGCATCATGCAACGACCTTCTACCCCCACTCTCTGCCCCAACCTCCCTGCCCCATATTCTTTATCGCAAGAGACATTCAAACAATTCAAATTAATTTGCTTGTTTATTTATTTTACTAATTTACATTTTCTTCATTTATTTTGTACATTTATTTTGTTCATTTACATTCTTGTTTAGTGAGTGGACAAGTGCACATGCACTTCTGAGCGGCCTTCAAAGGAGAACATGTATTTCGTGTTTTAAATAACAAATTAAAAAGTAGGTTTTACATAATTTCTGCCGTAATTGAATAACATTTGCAATTTGTATTGATTAAACTTTTTTCAATTGAGAATGATGACCTTGAAAAACATGCAATTTGAAAAGTGTAGCACAATAAAAAGAAAGTTTTCAATTTGAGAAATGGCTTACTTTCAGCTGGAGCTTTAAATCCATCATTAAAGGTATTAGCCCAGGAAACCGGCTTTACAACTAACTTTCAGTTCCTATAGTGACCTTATTTTAGCCCAGCTATTGTCATACTACTGAAATTAAGTTAACATAATGACTTAATTTCAGTCCTGTAGTAGGCTAACTGTAAGATTCATCAAACTTACTTTCAACGTTTGTTGCCTTTTTTGTTCCAACTTTAAACAAGCAACATTTTGCCTTATTTCAAGACTTTGTTTACAATTTGAAATTAATTTAGTTATAAACGTTAGGCAACGATATAAATAATGAATATAATACGAGTGTGTATTATTATTATCTGCGGTTTACTGTTTATTCGTCAAAGTTGAAACAATGCTATTTATTGGTTCCGGCCAATGCGAGGGATTCTCGTTGTTTCTCTCGGATTGATTTTTAATCGCAGTGTTTATGACGCTTTTGTGTCGCCAGACTTTGTGAGTCAAACCGAAGACGAGATAATAGTGCATACATGTATATGTAGTGTCTTAAAGATAAAGTTGCTACAAGTTGACACATACCTACTTAGGCTGACCACAGTACCCATCTTGTTTACTATCGAGAGATATTGATACAACGAACGTACGTCTCGACACAGTTTCTGCTATATATATATTAGCAGACTAGATGTAAAGTGTATCTCGTTTGAAACTATCATACTTAATGTCTGTGAAGAGTAGAAGAAATTCTTATTTTAAGACAAAAAAGTGACTGAAAATTCTTAACTTAAAATCAGTCACTGTAGTAAATTAAAGTAAGATCTATGCCGTACGGGTTACAGATAAGTAGCCTAGAGGGAAATCATGATTGCACATTAGTTTATAATTATTAGGGAGTGCTATTTTTTCAATGGAATTGTCAGTAAATATTTCAGTTGGAAGACAGACAATATTTCGACTGAAAGTCAGTCAATGTTTCTACTGAAAGACAGTCAATATTTCGACTGAAAGTCAGTCAATGTTTCAATTAAAAGACAGTCAATATTTCGACTGAAAGTCAGTAATTATTTCAACTGAAATTCAGTCAATATTTCAACTGAAAGCTAGTCAATGTTTCAACTGAAAGTCAGACAATGTGTTGAATGAAAGTCAGTCGATATATCGACTGAAAGTTAATCAATATTTCGACTGAAAGTCAGTCGATATATCGTGCCTAACCTAAAATCAGTCACTGTAGTAGCTCAAAGTCAGTATGCCATGTGGATGTTAAGTGACTCTATGTAATGCCAGGTAGTCTCCAGTAGAAGAATTAACTGAAATTAACATGCATCTTGAAGTTACTGAAACTCAGTCAGTTTCTTAACTTGATACAAGTTTCAGCCAGTATTTGAGCTGCAGTGAAATAACTTTGTAAACTGTAAATTTGCAGCCCGCCGCATATAGATTTAAATTGAAAGACAGATTGAACTGCAAAATAATACAAATACTGCTCATCGGCTGAAATTAAGGCATTATTAGAACTGGAAGTCAGTACAAAACCTGACTGAAATTAAGTATCGAAAAAAAGTCAGCTGACAAATTTGTAATCCAAACCAGTCAAAGGTTTGAAGTTTATATTTGATTAAAATGGGATATAATGAAGCAAAGGAGTGGGGGGTTCTTTAAGTAGTGGCGCCCCTGCTGACTGCCGTGCGTTTACAAAACAAACCGCAGAGTAGTAGCTTGTTATGACCAAACATGGACCAAGCCCGTGTGCACGAGTCTGGTTGCGCCAGGTTTTTTTTTTCTTTCCTTTTTCCTTTTCACCTCTCCTGTTTTTCATTCTCTCTCATATTAGCAGCCAGCCTTTCTCTCTCGATAGAGAGAAGAGACCAATTGGCAATCGCAAACGAAGACGCCACTGTGAAGATCCTATATCGGAAGGCTTACGTATCCAATACAAGAATGCAATGTTTGATTTAAATGGCTTGCAGATCCAGATACTGAGGCGAGATTTCCTGACTTTCAGTTGAAATATCGACTGACTTTCAGTTGAAATTTAAACTGGATTTCAGTCAAAACATTGACTTACTTTCAGTCAATATATCTTTTGACTTTCAGTAACAATATGGACTGACTTTTAGTTGAAATAGTGACTAACTTTCAGTTGAAATATATTGAATAACTTTCATTTGAAATGCTGATTGAATTTATATGAGGATAGGGATGTAGAAGAAAGGCGCTTGATTCCATTAAGTTTAACGGAAAAACTGACTTTAAGTCAAATCATGGTCTTGATTTTAGTCGAAATATTGACTGACTTTCAGTTGAAATATCGACTGACTTTCAGTCGAAATTTAAACTGGTTTTTAGCCAAAATATTTATATATTTATTGACTTTCAGTAACAATATTGACTGACTTTTAGTTGAAATATTGATTAACTTGGAGTTGCAATATTGACTAACTTTCTGTTCAAATGTTGATTGAATTTCAGTCAAATTTTCAATAAATTAAATATTTTGTCAGTATACTCTCAAGTGTTCAATCAAAGTTATTTTACTTTTCCGAAATTCCCGGATCTTAATCAGAAATCTTTTATATCTTTCAAAATGTTTAGACGTGTCTTGAAATCTTTAAAAAATATTAAATAAGATGAAAAATAAGTCACTCATACAGTATCGTATTCTGAAAAAATTTTATATTCCTAAATAAATTGGTTACAAAATGCTGTTATAATAGGATTGAATATCATAAACTTTTAAAGTCAAATTAGGCTAATCGAAATTGAGTTACGATTCAAATTCAAATGTGTTTTGTTTGAACGGAAGACGCGTGAGTCTATCCCCTATTTCCGTGCCGGTTCACTATTACAATTTTATCCCTTTATTAATGTTCCGTATATTTTGGTACACCCTCAAAAGGTCCCCTAATTTATTTTTAAATCTCCTGTTTTCTATTTTATCGACATTGATTGATGTGCAGCCTAATCTATAAATAATGTTTTTAAATTGTGAACAAATGGAATAGTTGATATTTTAACCAAGAAATTATTTTTATTTCAAATGAAGAACAGTTTGAATTGAGCCAAAAAGGAATATATTTGAAAAAAAAGTTGAATCCTCAAACAAAACAGCTCAATTTTTAATTAATAAATTTTAATTCTAATTTTCAACCAAATAGTTGGATTTTTATTTTTAAAAAATTTGTTAGTCAAGAATAAAAAACAATTAAGAAGTATGTCGTTTGAACAAAATTGTTGGCTTTCCAAAAAATAATTCAATTTTGAAACAAAAAAGATAAATTTTCAACCGTAAAATTTGTAATAAGTTACAAATTTAATTATTTTGTTGAAAATATGTTTCATTTTTAGTCGAACATTATTTTTCCGCTGAAAATTTAATCATTCCAAATTTGATTGAAAATGTATCTTTTTTAGTTTAAAATTCATCTACCCTATATTAATAAGTAGCTTGAATTTAATTGAAAATTCAAGTACTTAATTGAAAATTCATGTAATTGATTGGTAATTCATCTTTTTTCGTAAAAAAATACTGCTTCATTAACAATTCATCCTTTTTGATTGAAAATGCTGTTTAATATAAAAATCGACTATTTTGTTGAGAATTAACCTTTTTTGAAAATCATTATTTTTTATTAAAAATTAAACTACTTTAGTAGAAAATTAAACTTTCTAGTCAAAAATTAAACTTTCTGGTCAAAAATTAAACTATTCATTTAAAAATTCAACTGTTCTGTTGGAAATTTACTTTCTGGTTGAAAATTAATTTCTGTATCTGAAAATGTAACTATTCCATTTTTGGTTGAAAATTTTTCCTTTAAAAATGGAAAACTCAACTATTGGGTGCAAAATTCATGTTTTTTTTTTTTTTTTTTGAAAATTCGTCTATTTGATTTATTCATAGGATAGATGATCTTATTCGATTTATTTGATTTACATGATTTATTTGTTAAAAGTTATAATTTTGGTCAAGTGTTCAACCACTTTGTTAAAAAATTTTTTTAGTTTTTTTTACCTTTTTTAGTTGAATTCTACTGGTTGAAAATTATATTTTTTGCTGAAAATTATTTTTTGTTTGCTGAAATTAGTTTTTGAAACGCAAAATTTAAAAATTCCATTTTTGTTTGAAAAGTTATCTTTTTCAGACTGGTTGATAATTTTTTTTTTTAATTTGGTTTTTTAACTGCAAATTAATTTTTTTTTTTTAATTTATCAATACTTATTTTATAGTTCAAAATTCCATTATTTGGTTAAAAATTCATGTATTTTGTTGAAAATTCTTCTTTGGGTAGCAAATAAATCTTCTTTGTTGAAAATTCATTTTTGTAGGTTAAAAATTCAGCTTTTGAATTCAAAATTCAACTGTTTTGTAGAAAGTTATTTTTTTTTGCTCAAAAATTCAATAATTTTGTAGAAAATCGTTTTCCTCGCTTGAAAATTAGTTTCTTGAAATGAAAATGTAGCAATTGCATTTTTGATTCAAAGTTAATCTTTTTTATTTTGAAAATTCAACTATTTGGTTAAAAATGTAATATAATTTTTTTTTAATTTGTGTTTTTTTTGTAGAAAATTGATCTGCTAGCTTTAAAATTCGACATTTGGAATGCAATTTTTTTTCTTTATTGACTAAAAAACCTTTTTTGTTTGGAAACTCAACTTCTGTTGAAAATTCGTTTTTTCGGATTAAAGATTCAACTGTTTTGTAGAAAATTTGAATTTCCTCTCGGAAATTGGACAGTTTGATAGATAATTAAACAAATTGGTCGAATTTTGAGCTAATTTGTTAAATGTTCATTTCTCAGTTAACAATGCATCATTATGGTTAAAATTTTGTTTGGTTGTTAAAAACTAGGTTTTTTTAATGACAATTTCCATGTTTGGTTGAAAATTAGCTTTTTAATTAAAAATTCATATTTTCGTGTTGAAAAATGTCGGCTTCGAAATTCAACAATTTGGGAGAAATTGCACTTTTTTCAATTGAAAATCAATTTTTTGTAATAAAAATATAACTATTCCATTTTTGGTTCAAAACTGATGTTCTTAATTCAACAATTCAACTATTTGTTAAAAAATTATCTTATTTGTTGAAAATTTAAAATTGCGAAATTTAAAAATGAATTTTCTGCTCAGTTACAATTTTTTTGAAAATGTGCAAAAACAGGTTTTTTTTTGGATTGAGTCATTTGCACACATTAAAAAAAAATTTGAATATGTCGAACCTGGAATTTATTCAGCTTGAACCAAAGAAGAATTTTTTTATTTTGCTTTTCGGAAAAAAATTTTTGTCGTGATTTAGGATTTTTGGGATTTTATATCTTTCTTGCGATTTTTTTTCGAGAGCGTGACTAATTTTTTGTATAATTGTAATATAAAATTTATTATCAATTTTTGTATTAATAAGAGTAGCTTCATATTAATTTCTTTCATAATGTTGAACATTTTTTTGACTGATAGTTTATCTTTTTTAGTCAAAATTTCAACTATTTATTTGAAAATAATGTATTTTGTTGAAAATTCGAAGTTTTGATTGAGAATTCATCTTTGTAGGTAGAAAATTCAAGTATTTTGTTGAACATTTCTCTATTGAAACTTTTTTTTTTACTTTTAAAATTTAACTATTTGGTTAACAATTTATTTTCTTATTTAGGAATTTCAGTATTTGGTTAAAAAAATCATGTATTTTCTTGAAAATTCGTCTTTTTGGTAGAAAATTCAAATACTTGATTGAAAATCAAACTTTTTTGTTAAAAATTAATTTTTTTTTCGCGATTCATCATTTCAATTGAAAAATCACCTCTTGGATTGAAAATGTATCTATTTTGTTGAAAATTCGATTTTTTACACTGAAAATATAATTACTTTGTTACAAATTCTATTTTGTTTGGCTGCTAATTAATTAATTTCAACTATTTTGATGCGAATTCTTTCTGTTGTTCTAAGCCTAATTTTATAAACTGTATATTTGGCTGTTCCATTTTTGGTTAAAAATTTTTACTTTTTTTAATTAAAAAATTTACCTAGTTGGTTGAAAATTTATATTTCTTATTTGAAAATTCAAGTATTTCATTGAAAATTCGTATTTTCTGGTAGAAAACTTCTGATTTAGGTTAGAAATTCAACTAACTCTTTGAAAATTAAATTCCTTTGATAAAAATTCATTTTTGGGTTGAAGATTCATCATTGTTAATGGAAATTCATATCTTTCTAACTGAAAATTAAACTATTTCAATTAGAAATTCTTTTCTTTTTGATTGAAAATAAATTTTTTAAACTCAAAATGTAACTATATCTTTTTGGTTTACCATTCATCTATTCCAGTTGAACTACTTCCTTGAAAACTCTTTTTTTTTTAATTAATTTTTTAAATTGAAAATTGACCTATTTTTGGAAAATTCGTGTTTTGACATTAATTTTTTTAACTGACAATTTCAAGCAATCCAGTTGAATATCCCATCATTTTATTTGAAAATTCATCTCTTTGGCTGAAAATTGATTTTCCAACAGAAAATTTAACTTTCAATTTTTTGTTGACAATTCATCTTTGTAGGTCGAAAATTCAACTATTTTGTTGCAAATTTAATTATTTTATTGAAAAAAAGTAAATTAGCTTCAAATTCTATAATTCAGTCAATTTCCACCAATTCTAATAAAAAAAGTTAATAACACATGGAATTGAATTCACTTTGATTATATAAATAAAAAAATGGTTGGATGGGAATTTTGTGGATATTTGGATTTTTCGCCATAAAATCAGAGTTTTTTTGGTGTAAAAGAAATTTCGCAAATGAAACTTTCTTTTAGTTCCACTATTCCTAAAAATTCTACTATATTTCGTGAAAAGTATTTTTTCACTTAAAAAAAATGGTATCTGGAAAAATTATTCTCTTTATCCTGGAAAACATGGGAATGTTCTGGAATATTTTTTTGAAGAAATTCTAGACACCCTGTTTAAGGTTCTCTCACAATTTTCCGGAAGCTAGGTTGATAACGAACGAGTAGACGGAAACTAGTTATCACAGTTTCCCGGCACTCGGATTGGCGAAACACGTATTTCAACTTAAAGCTTGCTCTGAAGCTCAAAACATATTCTTATCAGTAGTACTACTGTGACTTCAAGGAAGGTGTAAAATTTAATTACTTCGAAATAATCTTCAAATTATTAATTGAAGTCAAGAGATATTATACAAATAAAAGTATACTAGTGTAATAAAAACATGACACGTCCTCGACAATAATCTAGGTTCTTATCATCAATTCTTACATAATATTTCTCATTCATGTAGAGTTATCATGAAACAACTTGATTTTTAGTACACTTTTTATTATTTTGAATTTGAAGGTCTTAAGTTTTGTTTTAAATTGAATCGCTTTGAAACTTAAGGATTATGCCATACATTTTTTTGTTAATTTTACCTACTAAAATTAAAATTTTCCATTTTTTTTTTGAAAATTAATCTTTCAAGTTGGAAATTCATGTATTTTGTTGAAAACTCGTATTTTCTGGTAGAAAATTAATCTTATTGGTCAAAAACTTGGTTAAAGTGGTGGAATTGGAATTGGTTAAAGCGTCTACTATCCCGTCTATATAATACAGGATTTCACCTTTGCCGTTTCTCATGCTGACAAACTCTGTACTTTTACTTTCCTTTATCAGTTTAAATAATAGTTCCATAATTCCTTCAAAGCCGTTTTGTATTTTCTTCTCTTCTTCTCTTCTTCTTCTCTTCTGTAAATAATATTTGTAGATTGAAAATTCAACTACTTTATTTAAACATCTAAAAATTGTTCCAACGGCGATACCACGCTGAAAACACCAGTTCTCGTAAGATCACTGAAGCTAAGCAGTGTTGGGCGCTTTTAGTACTTGGATGGGTGACCGTTCGGGAATACTGCGTGCTGTTCGCCCGTCGTGGGTGTGGCGAGCCCACACTAGTAGTACTAGTAGTAAATAATCCACGCCTACCCCGAAAGCAAAATGGTTTAATGGTATGGTCTTCATTTCGCATGTTTCTATAAAAAATAGCTGTTTCACGAAAATCTCGAAAGAATTGTTGTCGCGGTTGATATAATTAATTTTAAACCAAGAAAAAGGGAATTTTCAACAAAATACTTAAATTTTCAACTAAATTGATGAATCTTCAATAAAAAAATAATTTCTCAACGTAAAATGTAATTGTTGAGAATTCCGCCATAATATATTTTACCTTTCAATCAAAAACAGTTTCATTAAACCAAAAAATATAAACTTTTAACAAAAAATCTGAATTTAAAACCCAAAAATATGCAGTTCTTTACCAAAATAATTGAGCTTTCAATCCAAAGAAGACGAAAAGTGAATTTTCAACTTAAAAAGATCAACTTTTCAACAAAAATGGAAAAGCCACAATTCCAGTAAAAAAATAATTAAAAAAAAAGTATTTTAAACAAAATAGTTAAATTTTTAAGTAAAGGGAATTAATTTTTAACTAAAATAATGAATCTTCAACCAAAGGAAATGAATTTTCAACCAAGAAGATCTATTGGAAGAAGATCTATTGGAAAAGATAAATTTATGACAAAGAATCGAATACCTAAATTTTCAGTTAAAAAAATTGATTTCCAATTTGTAAAAAAAACTAATTTTCAACTGAAAAAATAAATTTTCAACCAAAAAAAATGCATACCAAGACGCATTAATTTTCAACAAAATGTTGAATTTTTAAAGGAATTTTGAATCTTACTGTTAAATCTTTAACCAGATAAACGAATTTCCAACCAAAAGGGTGATTTAGTCACCAATAAAATTAATATTCTACCAGAAAAAAATAACAAATTTTCATCAAAATACATAAATTTTCAACCAATTTGAAATATTGAATTTTCAAGCAAAAAGACGAATTTTCGACAAAAAGTTTGTTGAATTCACAGCAAGAAAAGATTAATTTTTTAGTAATTAAATTTTTAGCCCAAACAAGACGAGTTTTCAACAAAATCAGTGAATTTTTGACTTGAAGAGTTAATTTTTAGCAAAAATGGAATGGCTACACTTTCAGTCAAAAAAATCCTTTTCAAACAGATAAAAACGAATTTTCAACGAAATAGTTATATTTGTAACCAAATAAATGAATTTTCAACCAAAAAGCCAAATTAGTCCCAAAGAACATTAATATTCTACCAGAAAAGACAAGGTTTTGACAAAATGTAGATATTTTCATTCAAATAGAATTATTAACTGAAGATCAATTTTTAATCAAATGTCGGATCGTGCAATTTTTAGTTAAAAAAATTAATTTACAACAACAAAATTCAACAAAATAGTTGAATTTTGAACCAAAAAAGCGTTTTCAGTCGCTACTCACGAATAGCGAAAATATTGAAAATTTAATCAATTCGTTATATTGGTACCAAAATCCTGGAACCGAAGAAAAATTGGCAGGATAATTCGAACGTTAAAAATAAAATTTTATTATAAAAATAAACAAAATCTTGAAAAATGGACGTAGTTTTTTTTCTAAAAAAAAAGGTAATTAGTGTGCACAATCCTCTAGTTTTTTTAAAATTTGAAGGTAATTTTCAACTTGAAAAGCTTCTGAATTGAATCGTTATGAAATTTATGAAATTTTAAATGTTTATTTATTTTTTAATTAATAAAAAAAAAATTGTCTCCATATTTTCGAACAAAACTGAACTGAATTTTCCATCTAGATTGGTCATTAATTCAAAAGAAAATTTCACCTTTTAGAAGATGAAATGACCTTATTATTTATCCTGATGCTATATTTTTTACGTTTTGCTTTTTACGTGAAATACAAGGTCGTGCATAAAATATGCTTTGCTCACTCGCAATTTTCAGAGATATTTCCTTCAGAAACTCATTTTCGTTGTTGTGCGCATTCGGTGTTTTTATTTATACTTTTTCATCATACTTTTTCTCAATTTGTGAAAAAATTTAAAAACAAAAATTTGTATACTGTTAGAAGTTTCAAGTATGAATTATTTTCTTTCAGTTTTGCTATCAAGATACTAGTTGATAAATTAGCACATAAATAAAGTTTAGGAATAATTCATAAAAATTCCATTGACTTTTATGGCATGTGTGCGTCAGAGGTTATAGCTTTATGTTGGTGGTGGGATGGAGAGGAAACACAAATAAATTTCGCTATAAATAATTTAAAAAAATAAGATTTATTTTTTAGACACGGTTAATTGAAAACCGGGAAATCAGAGAATTTCGTTGGTCAGGAAAAGTCAGGAAAAAGTCAGGGATTTCGAAAAAAATCTTTGAAACTTCAAGGATTATCTATAAGAGGCACATTAAATTACTGTCAAGGATGTTAAATTTGAAATCTTTAAATTTTATTTCAAAATTGTCAGTAGCAATTTTGTTAAAAAGTCATCCTCTTTATTTAAAATTCAACTCTTTTGTTAAAAATTCAAATATTTTGGTAGTTTTTTTTTGGTAGAAAATTAAATTTTTTAACTGAAAATTCAACTAATTGGTTGAAAACTAAGTTGTTTTGTCAAAAGCTAAATTTTTTAACTGAACATGTAACTGTTCCATTTTTGGTTGAAAACTCTTTCTTTGAAATGGAAAATTCAAATACTTTGGTAAAAAATAAGCCACTGTAAAAAACTTATTTCCTTTTTTTTTCAAAATTAAGATTTCTAACTGAAAATGTAACTTTACCATTTTTTGTGGACAATTATTTTTTAGTTGAACCTTCACGTTTTTTTGTAGAAGACTAATCTTCTTGGTTGAAATTTCCTCTTTTTTTGGCTCAAAATGCCACTGATGGTTGAAAATGATCTTTTTTTTGGATGAACTTTTTTCCTTCAAATTGAAAATTAAAAAATTAAAAATTCTTTTTGTTTTGTTAGAGATTCATCATTTTAGTCGAAAATTCATCTCTCTGAATGAATATGTGCATGGTTGAAAATTCGTCTTTTTGGTAGAAAATTAATATTCCCGGGCTGAAAATTCAAATCTTTTGTAGAAAATTCTTTTTTTTTTTTGGTTGAAAATTTGCCTTTTTTACTTAAAATTTTGTTTCGCAGAAAATTTTTTGCAAAAACTCTTGATGTAAATTTATAAAATTTAGTTAAAAAGTCATATCTTCGGTTGAAAATTTAACTATTTTGCTAAAAATTAATTTTTTTTATTTAAAATTAATTTTTTCTATTAAAAATTTCAATTTTAGATTTTTGGTGAAAAATGTATCATTTTTAGATGAAAATTCAATTATTCATTTAAAAATTTATGTATTTTTCTGGAAACTCGTATTTTTTGGTTGAAAAGTAATCTTCTTGGTTGAAAATTTTGTCTTTGTAGGTTGAAAATTCAACTATTTGATTAAAAATTCTACTATTTTCGTAAAAATGTAATTATTTTATTAAAAATTCCCAACTTGTTGGTTAAAAATTCGAATATTGTGTTGAAAATTCCTTACTTTTTATGGCTGAAATATCAACTATTGTATTTTTTGTTGAGAAAACATCTGTTTGTTGCAAAATCAATTTTCTGCGTTGAAAATTAAACTTTTTTTGGTTGAACTTTAATTTTTGTTTAATAGAATAGTTGGTTGAAGATACATCTTTGCGGATAGGAAATTCCAGTATTAGTTTAAAAATGCAACTTTTTGGTTGAAAATGATCGTTTTTTTGAAAATTCATATTTCCGGGTGGAAAGTTCCACTTTTTTCCGGAAAATTCGTCTTTTGGCTTGAAAGTTCAATAATTTGAGTGAACTTTTTTTCTTGAACTATTTTTAAAACAATTCATTTTTCTCAGTTAAAGATTCATAATTTTAGTTGAAAATTCATCCGGTTGGATAAAAATGAAACTATTTTGTTGAAAGTTCTTGTTGGTAGAAGATCAACATTTCGAGGCTGAAAATTCATCTTTTTCGTAGAAAAATCGTTTCTTCGGTTGACAATTTGTCTTTTTTTGGTTAAAAGCTTCTTTTTCGGAAAAATTCTTGCAAAAATTTTTGGCTGTAGACTTATCATTTTAGTTGAAAATTCATATCTTTGGTTGAAAAGTTGACTATTTTGCTAAAAATGTGTTTTTTCGTGTTTGAAATGAATTGTTTCTACTAAAAATTTAAATTTTCTATTTTTTGTTGGAAATTTATCTTTCAAGTTGAAAATTCATATTTTCTGGTAGAAAATTAATCTTATTGATCAAAAACTTCGTTAAGGTGGTGGAATTGGTTAAAGCATCTACTATCCCGTCTATATTATATAGCATTTCACCTTTGCTGTTTCTCATGCTGACAAACT
The DNA here is from genome assembly GCA_932178445.1 of Andricus quercusramuli. Classification (NCBI taxonomy): domain Eukaryota; kingdom Metazoa; phylum Arthropoda; class Insecta; order Hymenoptera; family Cynipidae; genus Andricus; species Andricus quercusramuli. Next base: position 17,008 of record CAKNXH010001048.1, read on the forward strand.
CTGTACTTTTACTTTCCTTTATCAGTTTAAATAATAGTTCCATAATTCCTTCAAAGTCGTTTTGTATTTTCTTCTCTTCTTCTCTTCTATAAATAATATTTGTAGGTTGAAAATTCAACTACTTTATTTAAAAATCTGCTATTCGAAAAAAAATTTAATTATTCTATTGCAAATTCTCAACTCTGTGGTTGACAATTTAATTATCTTGTTGAAACTTAATTTCATTTATTTTTCTGAAATATGAACTAGTTAATTTTTAGTAGAGAAATACATTTGTTTGTTGAAAATTCTAATATTTGCTTGAAAATCTATCTTGTATAGTGGAAAAATCATCTTTTTTGTTTAAATAAATAAATGAATTCGAAATTTTGAAAACAATATTATCCCAGTTTACCCTGCGAGGTCCGCACCCATTTTTCAAACAGAAAATTCAAGATTTTGTGTGTCCCGCTTTCCCCCTTTCTCGTCCCGCTTAGCCCCGTTTTACTACTTCTTTTATACTACGTTTTAGCTCACGTCGTTGGTCTCTTAATCACTTCCCAACACCGAAATTATTATACTAATTCGCATAATCTGACTTAGGCCCATATTAGGCCGACATTTATATGAGGGCCGACCATAAAACAGCGAATGATGCTGAAATTTATGACTTCTGCTTGTGTCGGCCCTCCCACTCTTGTTACTCCACATTGTTTGCTCTTCCTGTTTGTGAAAATTAGTCAGAAGTACACAGTTGAAGGCACGAATAAATTATCTTATAGTTTATTCAGTCAGTTGATTAAGTCATTTTCATGTAATTGCTAATACAGTCTAAAGGAATGGAAAATAGTTCCCGAGTTCTTTATTTCGTGGACTAACATTTAATGAAAAAATAAGTATATAGGTGAAAATCAAAAAGTTGACAATATCATTTTCCTGGAATATTATACGCGTGTGCTTGGAAAAATAATTTTCTTGATTCTACCGTTTTAAGTGTATTGTTTCGAATGATAATAATTATTATTATTATTGTATTGTGGCACTGCGGTTAAAATCGACTGCGTACTATACCTTTCATTCTCAACAAATGAAGATTTTTCACTCAAGAAAGAAAATTTTACCTAAATTATTGAGCCTACAAGCCAAAAAACGAATTTTCTCTACAAAAATTGAATTCACAAACAAAAAATATGACTTCAGCAAAAAATTATTTTTCCACGGAACTGATGCATTTTTACTCAACAAAAATGCAATTTTAAACCAAGAAAATGATTTTTTTTTTCACCAAAAAAGGAGAATTTTCAACTAAAAAAGACCAATCTTAAAAAAATGGAAATGTTACATTCTCAGTTAAAAAATTAATTTTAAACAAAAGAAAAAGACTTTTCCACTAAACAGTTAAATTTTTAATCAAAGACGTAAGCCTTCAATCGAAAAAATAAATTTTTAACAATGTAGTTTAACTTTTACCGCGGTATAGTTGAACTGTCAATTTAAAAAGATTAATTTTCAACAAAATGGTCAAAGTTTGAACCAAAGAGATGAATGAACAACTACAAATATAACTCTTAAAAAAAAATAATTTTTTTTAACAGAGTGATTGAACCAAATCTTTCAAATAAAACAGTTTAATACTCAAGCAAAGAAGAACTATTTTTAACCAAAGAGTTGCATTTTTATAAAAAAAGAAATTTCTACCAAAGCGAATGAATTTGTAAATGAAAAAGATAAATTAAAAAAAAATAGTTGAACTTTCGGTTGAAAAAGGTTTTAGTTGACTTTTCACGATCAAAATAAGAATTTTTAACAAAAAAATTAGTTTCTATGAAAAAATTGAATTTCCAATCCAAAAAGACGAATTTTTACCCAAAAAGGATGACCTTTCAACAAAATTGTTGAATTCGCTAGAATTAGCTAATTCTACTAGTTGCATTTTTATCCAAAAAAGGTGAAATATCTCTTAAAACAGATGAATTTTTATTTTAAAAGAAAAAAAATTTTAAAAAAATAGTTGAATTTTCATCCGGACAAAATTCTAGTTTACGTTTGAAGATCAAAATATGAATTCTTTAACAAAAAATAAGTTTCTACGAACAAAATTGAATTTTTCATCCAAAAAGACGAATTTTTTCAACCAAAAGGCAGTAGATGAATTTTTAATAAAATGGACAAATTCTTATCCAAGAAAGATGAAAATTCTCTTAAAGCAGATGAACTTCTAATTAAAAAAAATTGTAGAAAAATAGTTTAATTTTCATGCAGGAAAGATTTCAGTTTTCTTTTCAACACCAAAATATTAAATTTAACCTTTAATTTAAAATTTTAATTTTCTACAAAATAGTCAAATTATCAACCAAGCAGTAGAATTTTCGACCAAAAAGTATGACTTTTCAACAAAATTGTTGAATTTTAAACCCAACAGTTGCATTTTTACCCAAGAAAGTTGTAATATTTCTACTAGAAAAAGATGAACTTCTGAATTAAAAAGACAAATTTCCAGAAAAAATATACTTATAAGCAACAAAATATGAATTTTAAACAAAAGGTTAATATAATACGAAAAGAGTTGAATTTTCAACTCAAAAAGACAAATTTTCAACCCAAAAAGACAAATTTTTAACAAGACAGTT
>CAKNXH010001048.1:47780-71090 GCA_932178445.1 Andricus quercusramuli
GCCGCCTGAACCGTTTCGAATTGGAATGCATAATATTGCGCAATTTAGTCGACTGAGTAGCAACATTATTACTCGATAAAAATATTCTCTAATTTATATTAGGGACGACAAATATTTTCCTATATCTATAACTGACGGGTTATAACATACATTTCTTAAAAATACAGCCAGTAATATATTCGTTACTTCATAAAAATAACAACACTTCGAATAATTTTTGCATTTCACTGCTGGGACGTTTAACCTGTAATTAAATTAAATTAAATTTTAAGCACTTTAAATTCTTAACATTTCCAGTAAAAATATTGCACTTCCAAAAAATAGATAAATTTGTAACCAAATAGGTCAATTTTTAACTAAAAATATTAATTTCCAACTAAGTTGTACACTCCTCAATCAAAACCGATTCATTTTAATCAAAGAGTTGCATTTTTAACCAAAAAGATAGAATTTCGACTAAAAGAGATGAATTTTCAAACTAAAGAGGTAAGCTTGTAATCAAAAATGAAATGCACCTAACTCTCGGTTTCAGTCCACTTTCATGGGTTGCCTGCAAATAGCCTTGCCCACAAGTCGGAGGGATCCAAACGTAGTCGGGGCCGCCTGAACCGTTTCGAATTGGAATGCATAATATTGCGCAATTTACGGCGGGACAGAATCCGAGAGTTGGTTTATTTTCTAACATAATTGTTAAGTTTTTAACAAAATAGTGCATGTTTCAACAAAAAACATTAATTTTCTATCAAAAAAGACGAGTTTTAATAAAATACATAAATTTCCAACTGAGAAAGATACCATTTCAGCCAAATAGTTTAATCTCTTCATAAAAAAATCAATATTCCACCAAAAATGAAATAGTTGAATTTTCAGTTCAAAAATAAATATTTACGTAAAAAACAATTACTTTTTAATAAAATAATTAAATTTTCAAACAAAGTGATCAATTTTCAACTAAAATAAAGAATTTTCAAACAAAATATTGACTTTTTAACAATACTGTGGAATTTTCTACACAGTAGATTAATTTTTATCCAAAAGAGACGAATTCTCAACAAAAAATGTAATGCATAATTGATATTTCAGGCCAATCGGATTTTTATTTAAAATAAAAATCCAGTTGAGGTCAACCAAAAAGACGAATCTTCAACAAATCCTTTCAACTTTCCAAACAAAAAGAATACTTTTCAAGATTTTTTTTTTCTTTAAATGTTAATTTGTAACCAAAAAAGCCTTTGAACTTTTAACAAAAAAAAGAGAGTTTTAACAAAAGAATTTAATTTTCCACCAAAAATAGAATTTCAACCGAGAAGATTGGTTTTCTACAAAGTAGATTAATTTTTAACTGATTCATTGCATTTTTAACCAAAAATATATATTTTCAGCCGAGGAGATTAATTTCCTACCAAAAAAGACGAATTTAAAAATAATACATGAATTTTGTACCAAGCAGTTGAATTTTTAAATCAAAAATATAAATTTTCTACCAAAATGAAGCATCTACATTTTCATTGTAAAAAAAAAATTACAAAAATATCGAATATTCAGCAAAATTGTCCAATTTTTAATCAAGGAAATGCATTTTCAACTAAAATGAAGAATCTTCGACTGAAATAGTTAAATATACATTTTAAAAAACTTCCAAAAAGCATCGAATTTTTAACAGGATAATTACATTTTCAACCAAAGAGAGGAATTTTTAACTAAAACCCAAAAAAACTAATAAATTATTTTTTAGCAAGTATTTCGAATATTAACCAAGTAGTTGAATTTTCAACCAAAAAAATTAATTTTCTACCAAAAATGACAAATTTTTGAACGAAATAGATGAATATTCAACCCACTAGTTAAATTTTAAATTGAAAAAACAAACTCACAATCAAAAATGTTTGAGTTAAATTTTCAGTTAAAACAGTTAATTTTCAACCAATAAAACCGAATTTTCAACAAAATAGTACAATTTTTAACCAAATTATTTTCAACTTATATCAAGAATTTTTAACCAGAAAAATGAATGTTTAACAAAGTAGTTCAACTTTCAACCAGGTAGTTAAATTTTTAACTAAAAGAGATCAATTTTCTACCAAAAATGAAATGCTTACAATTTCAATTAGAAAATAAATCCCTATTAAAATAGAATATTCAGCATAATAGTCAAATTTTTAATCAAAGAATGAATTTTCAACTATAATGAAGAATCTTCAACTGGAATACTTAAATTTGTAATTGAAAAAAATAATTGTTAATCAAAAAAACGATTTTTAACAATATGATTGAATTTTTAAGCAAATAAATAAATTATTCGACCAAATTAGTTAAATTTTCAATCCGAAAAGACGAATTTTCCACAGCACAATTCAATTTACAAACAAAAAATGTCTTTTCAACAAAATTCTAAAATTTCCTAAAAAATAAGAATAATTTTTCACCATAAAGTTGAATTTCCAATCAAAATCGTGAATTTTTAACGAAGATTAATTTTTTACTAAAAAAGGCGAATTATTATCAAAATACATGAACTTCAACTAAAAAAGGTCGTGTGTAGGTGATTCTGATACCAATCTGATTTCGACTATTAAATTTTCCTAATTAGGAAAATTCAAACTTTTTCATCTTTTTCCCCTCTTTTTTCATTATGTTATTTTTGTCTCTAAAGAGCCGAAAAGTTAGATAGTCATTGCATTTTATTTTTGATTATGAATCTTTTTCTACATTTTTGTTGAAAATTTTTCAAGGTAAAATAAACTTCGAGTCTATTTGAATTATAAAAAAGGTCTTTAAACTTTTAGATTCCTTAGATTTTAAATCGATAATTCGTAAATGTTTCCATTCGATAAACATAATATGTTTATTGAATACTGTATACTGATAACACAATTCATACACGTAATCGAATTATGCTGACGTTTTTTTTTTATCAAATTCTTTACATAAAACGAATTAACAATGACGTATGATTTATGTAGTCTTTTATATTCTTGTTGACGTGAATGACTACGTAAACATCAAGCTATAGAAAGGATAGAAAATTGACACTTGAAAATCGAAATTATATAGAAGATGCTGTTTATTCAAAATGAACCGGCGAATATTGCACCGATCGTAAATATTCTACATGTGAGGAAAGTTTTATAGAAGGCCCTCGACTTGACAGTTTTTCAATAAGCAAGCAAACATTCCAATGCAAATAGTAAAGTTTCGAACAACTCGAAGGGAATCTTCGAATTTACAGACGTGCGCTTGCCAGTTATGTGAAAACACAAAGGTTACGTATATTGCTTTCGGTTCTCGCAGATATTACCCATCCTCAGAACTAAAAACAAATCTAAAAACAAAAACAAACCAAAAACATCTAAGAAGTGTTGTATAATTATAAATAATGTATATTAAAAATTCCCGACTCAGAGGATTCGAACCCTTGAAGACTGCTCGACATCGTCGCGCATCGCGCGTTTGTGCAAGAGTGCCGGCCAAGTGCAGGCGACCCTAGTTCCGAGTTCCTGGATTTGTTAGGGCAGCTTGTGAGTTCTCTGAAAATCTTTTAACAATTATTTGCAATATTTTTGTAATTATTGACGAAAGAAAAGTGATGATACGTTTTCGAATTTTTATATCAATTTTGTCAATTCTTTTTCAAAGTTCGCAGATTATTTACAAAAATTTGTTATTATTCTTTTTGTTTGGAAGTTTTTTTAAGCTAATAATTATATTTTATTGAACGTACTTTGTATAGAATTACTTTTTATTTTAATGAAAATAGTTTTTCAAAACGTTCATCACACGAATGAAATATTCTAAAAATAAAGAAAAATCGACGAAATATTTTATTTTTATTTATTCGTATCTTTTGCATTAAATTTCAAATATTTGGTTGAAAATTGACCTGTTTTTTTCTAAGCTCAATTTTTTAAATTGAAAATTCTATTACTTGATTAAAAATGCAACGGTTTGTATAAAAACTAGGTTTTGTCGTTGAAAATCCAACTATTTGGTTGGAAATTCAAATATTTGGTTAAGAGATCAACTGTTTACTTTGAAAATTTGTCTCTTTTGCTTTAAATTTCAAATATTTGATTGTAAATGCAACTGTTTGGCTAAAAATTGAATTTTTAATCGAAAATTTAACTATTTGTTTGACAATTCATTTTTCTGGATTAAAAATGAACCTTTTCGTTAAAAGTTCATCTCCGATTTAAAAGTCAACAGTTTTCTGAAACATTCGACTCTTGAGCTTACAAACTGAACTATTCTGATGAAAATGCGTTTTTTTGGTTTGAAGATTCTTCTTGTTTAGTAGAAAATCTTTTTTTTGTTGAAAAGTCATCTATTTTGATGAAAATGCAAGATATTTTGACACAAAATCTTAGGAATTTGAAGTTTTTTTGTATCTAAATTGATTTGACTGAAAAGAATTTTTACCCCTATTTTCGTAAAAAATGACTGTGTTGTCTGAAAATGTTGCAAGATTAGAATTCTGGTATTCAAATATTAATGGTTAGGGAAAATGAAAAATCGGTCCCGGAAAAATCAGGGAAAAGTCAGGGAATTCGGAAAATGAAGTTTTGAGGCATACCCTCTAAAAAAAACAGACTCTTTGTAATATTACTAATATCTTGAAACTGAGCAAGGGATTTCTAAAAATATTTATTGCATTTTTTGAGCACTCAATCATACTTTGAAAATCAGTTTTTTATAGTAAAACTTTTTTTATTAGCATAATTCAAAGTTGATGCAACAATATAAAAGATTCCTTGGCTCGAGACGAATCGATTGACCTGTGATATCGATACATTTTATTGAAGATTAAGAAAGCTAGGGTATGCATAATATTTAAAAATACGGTTTTTCGTAGTGAATCTTTTTTCTTAAACATAATTCAAAGTTGTTGCAGGAATATAAAAAATTTCTTGGCTTAAGATGAATCGATTGACCTATAATATTAATATATTTTATCAAAGAGTAAGGAAATTATCGTCATTCAAATTATATTTAAAATCGATTTTTATAGTTAATATTTTTTGATTCTCATAATTTATAGTAGCTGCGAGAATGGAAAAGATGTGTTGACTCCAGACGAATAATTATTATTAAATACGGTTTTTTATAGTGACACTTTTTTCTCCAACATAATTCAAAGTTGATGCATCAAATTGAAAGATTTCTTGATTCGAAACGAATCGATTGACCTATAATATTAACACATTTTAATAAAGAGTAGGGAAGTTATGGTAATTTATACATTTTGAAAATCGGTTTTTAATAGTAAAACTTTTTTCATGAACATAATTCAATGTTGATGCAAAGACAGAAAAAATGTGTTGATTCGAGACGAATCGATTGACCTACAAGATTAATAAATTTTATTTAAGAGTAGGGAAGTTATGGTAATTTATATATTTTGAAAATCGTTTTGTCTTAGTAAAACTTTTTTCATTGACATAATTCAAAGTTGATGCACAAAATTAAAAGATTCCTTGATGCGAAATGAACCGATTGACCTATAATATTAATACATTTTATTAAAGAGTAGGGAACTTATGGTAATTTATATATTTTGAAAATCCCTTTTTTTTTGTAGTAAAACTTTTTTCATCAGTATAATTCAATGTTGATGCAAGAACAGAAAAGATGTGTTGATCCGAGTCGAATAGATTGACCTAAAATGTTAATAGATTCTATTGAAGAGCGAGGAAGTTATAGTGATGTATGATATTTGAAAATACGGTTTTTTATAGTAAAACTTTTTTCTTCAACCTAATTTAAAGTTGATACAAGAATATAAAAGATTCCTCGGTTCAAGATGAATCGATTGACCTATAATGTTAATATATTTTATCAAAGAGTAAGGAAGTTATCATCATTTATATTACATTTAAAATCGACTTTTATAGTAAACATTTTTTGATTCTCATAATTGAAAGTAGGTGCGAGAATAGAAAAGATGTGTTGACTCAAGACTAATCGATTGACCTATAATATTGATACATTTTATTGAAGATTAAGAAAGCTCGGGTAATGCATAATATTTAAAAATACGGTTTTTTATAGTGAAACTTTTTTCTCCAACATAATTCAAAGCTGATGCGCGAAATTGAAAGATTCCTTGATTCGAAACGAATCGATTGACCTATAAGATTAATACATTTTATTAAAGAGTAGGGAAGTTATGGTAATTTATATATTTTGAAAATTTGTTTTTAATAGTAAAACGTTTCTCATCAACATAATTCAATGTTGATGCAAAACCCGAAAAAATTAGTTCATTCGAGACGAATCGATTGACCTACAATGTTATTAAATTTTATTTAAGAGTAAGGAAGTTATGGTAATTTACATATTTTGAAAATCGGGGTTTTGTAGTAAAACAGTGTTCATCAACATAATTCAAAGTTGATGCAAAAACAGAAAAAATGTGTTGATTCGAGACGAATCGATTGACCTATAATATTAATACATTCTATTAAAGAGTAAGAAAGCTATGTTAATGCATAATATTTGAAAATACGGTTTTTTATAGTTAAACTTTCTTCTTAAACACAATTCGTAGTTGATGCAAGAATATAAAAGATTCCTTGGTTCAAGATAAATCGATTGACTTATAATATTAATATATTTAATCAAAGAGAGAGGATGTTATCGTCATTTATATTATATTTAAAATCGATTTTTATAGTAAACACTTTTTGATTCTCATAATTTAAAGTTGATGCGAGAATAAAAAAGATGTGTTGACTCGAGACGAATCGATTGACCTATAATATTGATACATTTCATTGAACAGGATGGAAGTTATGCTGATTTGTATATTTTGAAACTCGGTTTTTAATAGTAAAGCTTTTTTCATCAACATAATTCAAAGTTGATGCTAGAACAGAAAAGATGTGTTGATCCGAGTCGAATTGATTGACCTATAATATTAATCCATTCTATTGAAGAGTGAGGAAGCTATGGCAATGCATAATATTTGAAAATACGGTTTTTTGTGGCAAAACTTTTTTCGTCAACCTAATTCAAAGCTTATGCAACAATATAAAAGATTCCTTGGCTCGAAATGAATCGATTGACCTATAATATTAATACATTTCATTAAAGAGTGGGGAAGTTATGGTAATTTATAAATTTTTAAATTCTTTTCTTATAGTAAAAATTTTCTCATTCTCATTATTTAAAGTTGATGCGAGAATAGAAAAGCTGTGTTAATTCAAGATGAATCGATTGACCCACAGCATTTATACATTATATTGAAGATTAAGGAAGCTATGGTAATGCATGATATTTGAAAACACGATTTTTTATAGTAAAACTTTTTCACCAACATAATTCAAAATTGATTCAAGAACGGAAAAGATTCCTGGATTCGAGGCAAATCTATTGATCTATAATATTAATACACTTTATTGAAGATTAAGGAAGTTATGCTCATTTATATTATTTGAATCATCTGTCTCAAACAGAAAAACTTTTTCCATCGACATAATTCAAAGTTGATGCATGAATAGAAAAGACTTTTTGCTCAAAAATTTTTAAAGAGAGTAATTATGACCATTTTTGTAAAGAGTTAATAAAGCTGAGAAAGGGATAAAGTGCGACAGAACTTTTCCCTTCCCTTTTCCAGCTCGAAGAATTATCATTTCGAATACAAAATTTAATTTCTCTGATTTGTCTTTGTATTTAAAAATTTTTAGTATTATTTTGTAATTTTGTATTTTTTGTAAATTTCTATTTTTAACCTGAGCAAAATGAAGACCTTGGTTTGTCTATTATTGAAAAAAAACTAATGCTTCCTCTATGAGGAAGCAAATACATTCGCTAACGGGAAGCAAACAGCTCGTGAAATAAGCACCATATAATTATGAATAAAAACAAAGTGGAAGCACTCGAGATCGAATTCACAGCTAGTTTAAAAATATTTTTCAAATCCACTGAGCGTGAGAGTAGAACGGATTCTGAGCTTTCAGGTCCAGATTATCATCACCTTTAGCAAGGAGAGAGGTAATCCAAAAGATTAGAGCAAAGCTGGAATCGTTTTCAGCTCCTTTTGTCTCTGCATTTCAGGTCTGTGTACACTGGCGACTCATTGGCGGTCTTTGATTTTTTCATAAAGACGAAGTTGATAAGGAATTTTCCGTCGCAACACACGTCGCACAACGGGAACAGAGACTCGCCCTGCGGCTTCTTGTATAATATCTTTCCATGAGCTTGAGCCTTGAAGTTTTAGTTTAGGTTCGATTTTTTTTGTTACGCAAGATAACATCTTTTGCATCGTTCCATATTGCCTTTCATTGTTACGCATCGCGATGGCGTCATTGTACAAACTTTTTTTTTTATCAATACTTACGACTGCATGCATGTTGACAGTGTTAATCTGTCAGCTTTAATGTTCTTTAATGTTCAGAAATTTCTGCATCGTACTAAAACATTAATTATTTATATTTTATTTTGATGTTATGGTTTTAACCGAGGGAATGTAGTAAATAATATGATGTTGATGTTTTTGTCTATTAGGTCTAAAATCATTTTTTTTTTTTTTAATATTGATTATTAGTTTATAAGCTGTGAACCAACACTCTCTAGCTTCGGTGGAATCCGATCCCTGCTCTTTTAGGTTTCCGGTCTGATGCTCTTACCCAGTAAGCTACGGAGGGTCATGATTCTTTTCTTGGTCGAAAATTTAACTCTTTTCTTGAAAATTCCTCTTTTTCGTTCGAAAATTAACCTGTTTTGGTTGAGTATCTCTTTTGGTAGAAATTTTATCTTTTTTAGGCACAAAATCAAGTGTTTGATTAAAAATTAATCTGTTTTGGTTGAGCATTCAACTATTTTGTTATGAAAATTGTTTTGTTTTTAATATTGATTATTAATTTATAAGCTGTGAACAAATATTCTCTACCTTCGGTGGGATCTGAGCCCTGCTCTTTTAGGTTTCCGGTCTGATGCTCTTACCCAGTAAGCTACGGAGGGTCAAGATTCTTTTCTTGGTCGAAAATTTAACTCTTTTCTTGAAAATTCCTCTTTTTTCATTCGAAAATTAACCTGTTTTGGTTGAGTATCTCTTTTGGTAGAAATTTTATCTTTTTTAGGCAAAACATCAAGTGTTTGATTAAAAATTAATCTGTTTTGGTTGAGCATTCAACTATTTTGTTATGAAAATTCGTTTTTTTTTTTTAAATATTGATTATTAGTTTATAAGCTGTGAACCAACACTCTCTAGCTTCGGTGGAATCCGATCCCTGCTCTTTTAGGTTTCCGGTCTGATGCTCTTACCCAGTAAGCTACGGAGGGTCAAGATTCTTTTCTTGGTCGAAAATTTAACTCTTTTCTTGAAAATTCCTTTTTTTTCGTTCGAAAATTGAACTGTTTTGGTTGAGGATCTCTTTTGGTAGAAATTTTGTCTTTTTTAGGAAAAAAAACAAGTGTTTTATTAAAAATTAATCTGTTTTGGTTGAGCATTCAACTATTTTGTTATGAAAATTCGCTTTTTTCTAATTAAGTGTTTTTTAATTCCAAATTAAAATCCTTCTTTGTTGCTATATCATCTGTTACATTTTTTGTTGAAAATTCCTCTTTTTTGCTGAAAATATCAACTATTACACTTTTCGTTGAGAATTATTTTTTTTGGTTGAAGTTTCATCTCTTTGGTAGAAGATTAAACTATTTCGTTGAAAATTCCTTTTTTTTTTGTTGAAAATTGTTTAAACTGAAAATTTAGTTATTTCATTTTTGATTCAAAATATATATTTTTGAGCTAAAAACGTAACTATATGACAGAAACTAATTGTATTTTGTTGAAAATTCATCCTTTTCGGGTAGAAATTAATCTTGCTTGAAAAGTCATCTTAGAGGTTAAAAATTTTACCATTTTGCTGACAATGCGTTTTTTTGTCAAAAATAATATTATTGCTATCCTAGGCGTAAGCTTATTTTTATCCTTACACAATTTTAACTAAAATATTGTTTTCTGTTGCAGGTATGTATCACAACTTATTTATCAAAAAGTCCAGATCTATTTCTATTGGGTGAGTTTGGCATATTCGTGAATATCTCTCAACTAATTGAGAAGATTCTAGAATGCTCTATAAATAAGTTTTGGCGATACGCCATAATTTTATAGAAACTTCTGGAATAGACTATAAAAATCGATAATATTGTAATTCGGATACAGTATAAAACTAAAAGATAATCGAAAATTTCTGATACATTTTTAGCAAAATAGTTGAATTTTTCTAAACAAATAGTTAAATTTTCAACCAATAAGGACGGTTGCTTAATGAAGTACATAAAATTTCAACGAAATAGTTGAAACTTTAAGTGAAAAACATAAATTTTCCAGCAAAAATGAAATAGTCAAATTTTCAGTTACAAAAATTAATATTCAAGCAAAAAAAAAAAACGAATTTTCAACAAAATAGTTGAATCTTCAACGAAAGCACTGAATTTCTAACAAAAATGATGAATCCTTAACAACAGAATTAATTTTTAAGAAAGTAGTTCAATTTTCTAACAAATAGTTCAAGTTTCTAGCCGAAAATACACATTTTCTGCAAAACTGTTTATTTCTCAACCCGAAAGTGTGATTTAAAAGAAAAAGTTCATTTTCTACAGAAACGATTTATTTTTAATCAGAAAATTGCATTCTTCACTGAAAATTCTTTTTTGATTGAAAATTCTACTTTTGCTGAAGACTTGTCTTTTTGGTACGAAACTTCATCCTTTTTGGTAGAAATTTCATCTTTTGATTTTAATTTTTTTTCCGTTGAAGTGTCAGCTATTACAGTTTTTGTTGAAAATTTATTTTCTCAGGTAGAAAATTTTTATTTTTGGGCTGCAAATTGTACTGTTTTATAGAAAATTTGAAAATTCATCTTTCTGGTTGAAAATTCAGCTGTTCGGTAGAAAGATCGTTTTTTTGGCTGGAAAATTCAATATTCTGGATGAAAGTACTTTCTTTATTGACTGAAAAATCCTGCTTGGTTGAAAATTCCACTTTCTGGTTTAAAAGTTCAACTCTTTTTTGAAAATTTAACTAGTTTATTCAAGATTTAGTTTTTGGCAGAAAACTAATATTTTGGGTGGAAAATTTAACTGTTTTCTAAGGAATTCAATTTTTTTTTTTGAAAATCAAGTTTGGTTGGCATTTTTTTCTGAGAAATTTTTTCTGGTCGAAAATTCAACTCTTTTCTTGAAAGTTTGCCTTTTTGGTATGAAACCTCAACTTGTTTTGATACAACATTTCATATTTTTTAGTTAAAAATACAACTGCTTGGCTCTCTAGTAAACCTGAAATGACTCAATTACTTTGTTGAAAATATTTCTTTTTTGGTTCAATTTAACTATTTTTGATCAAAAATGAAAAACCTTTCTTGGTTAAAATATCAACTATTAAATTTTTGGTTGAGATCATCTTTTTTGGTTTATAATGCAACTAGTTGACTGAATGTTGACCTAATTTGGTTTCTCATTAGAAACAGGAATTGTACATTGATGATCACTGTACACAGTCCTGAAGACTTAAATAATAAAAATAATAATACAAAAAATCAGTTTATGAAAACTGTTCAAGGTTTTGTGGGCGTCCTTACAAAAAAAGCGTTAAGATAAAATTTTGGTAATTTGAAAGTTGGAAGATTTCAGACCATATCTCAAACAATAATTAGTTTTCGAACAAAGTTCAAAGTCATCGTCTCAAGTTTACATTCTCAAATCCGGGACTTTGTTAGGCTTACACGAAACCGAGTTGGTTATTGGATTTTAGTAAGATTGTAACATAGCTTCCAAGGGTTGACTCTATGATCATCATTTTAACTTTTCAACTATCTAAGCTCGATTTGACCAGGTTTTGAAACTTGGACTAAACAAAGTAATTGTATTTTCGCGGAAATACTGATAGTCGTATCAGTAAAGCTGGGACGATTTGAATTAATCTAATCATTGATTGACGTCCTGGTGTCCGTTTTTGCGTCAACTGAAAAAATTGCATGGAAATTTAGTGTACATGTAAATACGTAAATAGGTTAGACAACGTTAAACTGTTCCGAAGGTCAAGAAAGCTGGTTATGGCTTTATCTTGAGTTCGCGTCAAATTGCGCTCGATTTTGTAATCAGTAAGTCGTCATAAAAATTATCGAAGCGCCAAGACTTTACACGAGATGTCGACTAGTATGATATCGTCTCTGCGACAAAAACCTTCACTCAGAACCGATAGCAATCTTGTTTCTGTCTTCTATTAATCATCGGTTACAAACATCATTTATTGCAAACAACGTAGATTCTCTTATGAAATTAAAGAATTATTGAAAACTTTTACAATTTGGGTTCAAGATCGCAAAATGTACTCAAAAGTTAGTTTTGCATAAAAGCTTGCATCATCATCTCATAAAATCTTGTAGTATATAAACTCCAAGAAGTTTCTTCTTTCCGGCCAAATGTGGAAGAATGAATGTGTACATTATACATTTTGTAGAGGGAACGAAACAAATGTCCTGAAAAAGGTAATTGACAACGAAATCATCCCGTAAAATCTTATGGGGCAAAATTTTCCTTTGTAGGAAGACGTTATACCAGAGAACCAGTTACGCTTAATGAAATTTTCGCTGACAGCGGAAATTATATTTTTATGGTTTAAAGCTCATTTTCCTGCTCGCCGAGCAGAGATAAAGATTATGTGGATGTTGAGGCTTTTCTTCTCAAGGAAATTTTCAATTTCAGAATTGGAACTTTTGCATTTGCTAGCAGAAATAATTCTATTTCTTTTTCAAATAATGTTGACATTGATCAAATATTATTGAATTATTATTAGGAGTCCGTTTAAAAACTAAGTCACATTCTTCCAAATAAAATTAATGTGGCTGCCATATTGAATTCAATATGAAATTCTAAGTATTTCAAGTCGAAATATATTGTATTTTACATAAAATTGTTGACATTTAAACCAAAAAAGAATTATTTTCAGCCACAAGAGATAAATTTCCAACGAAAGAGTTGAGCTTTCAAGCTGAAAAGTAGAATTGTTTTAGAAAATAGTTGACTTTTTAATCTAAAGAAATGAGTTTCCAACCAAATAAATAATTTTTCAACCAATAAAGAAATAGGTCAAACAAAAAAGATTCAACCTCAACCACAAACAGTTGCATTTTTAACCAGATAGTTGAATCTTTGAACCAAAAAGACGAATGTTTTCGAAGACAGATTAATTTTCAAACAAGAACTTTTCTACCAAAAAAGATAAATTTTTTGATCCGAAAGGACAAATTTCCAACAAACAGGTTGAATTTTTGACCAAAAAAAGATTTTAATTTCAAATAAAATATAGTGAAATATAACCCAAAAAAAAAAATTATTTTTCACCACAGAAAGTAATAGATGATGTTTCATCTTAAAAAGATTTTAATTTTAAATAAAAACCAGTTGAGTCTAACCAAAATAGACGAATTTTCGACACAATAGTTGAATGATCAACCAAAACAGATTAATTTCGAACGAAACAGTTCGATTTCAGTTGAACTCGCGAATCCGACTTCCGATTCGGATTCAGCGACTCAAAATAGGTTAGTATTGACTACTCTGGTCCGTCGGAGCTCCTTTGTTCATGGAGCTGTGAACTGTACGAAAAAAATGTTTTTTTAAGTTACGAAATATTGAGATTAGGAAGAAAACAAGAGCTAACTTCAGAATTCCGATTTTGGATTCAGATTCAGCGACCCAAAATACGTAAGAATTGACTAGTCTGGTCCGTCGGAACTCCTTTTTTTATGGGGCTGCAAATTGCACGAAAAAAGTGTTTTTTGAAGTTGAGAATTTTGAAGTTAGGACAAAAACAGGAGCTAACTTCAGAATTTTAACTTTGGATTCGAATTCAGTGACTCAAAATACGTAAGAATTGACTATAGTCTGGTCCGTCGGAACACCTTTTTTGTGGGGCTATGAATTGTACGAAAGAAATGTTTTTCGAGGTTACGAATTATTGAAGGTAGGAATGAAACAAGAGCTAACTTCAAAATTTCGGATTCTGATTCAGTGACCCAAAATACGTAAGAATTGTCTCTTCTGGTACGTCGGAACTTTTACTTTTTTGTGGGGCTATGAAATCTATGAAACAAGTGTCTTCTGAGGTTATACAATTTTGAGATTAGGAAGAAAAAAGAGCTGATTTCAGAATTTCGACTTCTGATTCGGATTCAGCGACCCAAAATAGTAATAATTTACTAACCTGGTCCGTCTGAACTCCTTTTTTTATGCGGCTGTGAATTGTACGAAAAAAATGTTTTTTGAGGTTACGACATGTTGAGGTTTAGAAGAAAACAAGAGCTCGCTTCAGAATTTCAACTTTGGATTCGCATTCAGTGACCAGAAATACGTAAGAATTGACTAGTCTGGTCCGTCGGACCTCCTGCTTTTTACGAGGCTGTGAACTGTACACAACAAGTGTTTCTTGAGGTTACAAAATATTGAGGTCAGGAAGAAAACAAGAGCTAACTTCAGAATTTCGACTCTGGATTCAGATCCAGCGACCCAAAATACATATGAATTGACTAGTCTGTTGCGTCAGTACTCCTATTTTTTTGTGAGGCTGCAAAACGTACGAAAAGGTGTTTTATAAGGTTACGAGATTTTAAGGTTAGAAAGAAAAAAAGAACTAACTTCAGAATTTCAACTTCGAATTCAAATTCAGTGACCCAAAATACGTAGGAATTGACTAGTCTCATAGTCTGGTCCGTCGGAACTCCTACGTTTTTTGTGGGGCTGTGAAATGTACAAAAGAAATCTTTTCTGAGGTTGCGAAATATGGAGGTGAGGAAGAAAAAAAGAGCTAACTTCAGAATTTCGGATTCGGATGTAGTGACCCAAAATACGTAAGAATTGACTCTTCTGGTACGTCGGAACTTTTACTTTTTTGCGGAGCTATGAAATGTACGAAACAAGTGTTTTCTGAGGTTATGAAATTTTGAGGTTAGGAAGAAAAAAGAGCTAACTTTAAGATTTTGACTTAGGGTTTGGATTCAGTGACCCAAAATGCGTAAGAATTGACCATTCTGGTACTTCGGATCTCCTACTTTTTTCTGGGGCTATGAAATGTATGAAACAAGTGTTTGTTGATGTTACGAAATATTGACGTCAGGAAGAAGACAAGAGCTAACTTCAGAATTTCGACTCTGGATTCGGATCCAGCGACCCAAAATACATATGAATTTACTAGTCTGGTCCGTCGGAACTCCTACTTTTTTGTGGGGCTGTGAAATGTACGAAAGAAATCTTTTCTGAGGTTACGAAATTTTGATGTTAGGAAGAAAAAAAAGAGGCAAATTCAGAGTCTCTACTTTGGATTCGGATTTAGCGACCCAAAATACGTAAGACTTGACTAATCTGGTCCGTCAAAACTCCTACATTTTTGTGGGGCTGTGTAATAATTTAATCAATATCTTTGATTCGTTCCACCAATCTTTGTAGCTAGATCAATGATGAATATCGCCGGTTTATAAATTTTCTTCCGCGTGAATCACAAAATAACTTAAACATAACACAAACCAATTTGAATATATTTACACTATTTGATTTATATTTGAGGTACGCATATTTAGAGAAATTAGAGGCAGTGGTGTTGGGTTATGTTGAAGCTTCGTGGGAATAACACGAGGTTCTCTGAAGCTTCAAAACTTAATCTGGGAAATGGGATAGCAGACACGAATCCTTTCCCACGTCGTTATGCAAATTTGATTTTGACTTTTGCAACGAGTCGACGCACCTCCTTTTAGAGAGATTGAGCTTGTATATACCCTTACACTAGGCAACTCGATCTCCGAGGGTTGTATGATTATGGAAAGGATCTTCACCGATCCAACTGATCTCGTATTCTGCGTCTATTACCTTCGAAACGAGAACATTCAAACGCCAATTTTTTATTTATTTTTTGTAGAATTTAAATCTGTTTCCTGAAATTGATACTCACTTCGTGCACTAGATTTTTTGAGAAAAGTAGGGAACCATTAGGAGAAGACGAAATAATTAGGAAGAATGACCATTTAAATCGGTGTGTTTTTAACCAGAGTTAGTTAGTTAGTCAGTTGTAATGTAGGCTGGGGGGGGGGGGGGGGGGGGGCCCAACCCCCGGCGCTCAAGCTATAAAGCCTATTGTGCCACACCCGTGTTTATTCTCAAGACAGTACTCTGAATCCGAACATCCTTCGCCGAGTGTTTTTGGATCTTGGTGGGTTTTTCGTTGTTATCAACGTTCTGAGATTATACCTCTCAGGTGCCAGGTATACCAAAGGCCATTCCCCTCGACATGGGGCACCCACCTTGGTACGATACCAGCTTTTTCTGAGGGGACCTACAGTTTAAGGTGGGTTCCGAACCATCGAAGCCCCGGTAGAAGTACATAGAAAAATTGCCATTGGTACCCGGCTCAGGTATCGAACCCCGGACCTCCTGCATGGAAGTCCGGCACGCTATCGTCTGAGCCACCGAGGCTTCTTCTTTAACTAGAGTTTCTTCAAACAAAAATTCTAGGATTTTTCCAGGTTTTCCAGGACAGAAATATACATTTTTCGAGGTAATTGTTAACAGTAAAAAAATAATACTTTCCACGATACATAGTAGAAATTGTAGGTCTAGTGGAACTGAAAAAGCGTCACATGCGAAATTTCGCTTACGCCCTTAAAATCTGATTTTATAGAACAAAAAGTTTTTTTTTGGGGGGCACTGTTCATTTTATCACTGAAACATCACGGCGCTACGATAGAAAATATTCAATGTTTCTCTTTTTTTCAGCTTTAAAAACAATTTACTGAAACTTTTGAAATTAAATATTTTTTGCTGTTTATAATTTACCTAATTTAGGTTTATTTGCAATAAAATAATGAAATTGTCAACAAGAAAGTTGATTTTTTAACCAAATTGTTGAGCTTGCAACCCATAAAGATGAATATTCAACTAAATAATCGAATTTTAAACAGAAAAGATTAAATTTCAACTAAAAGCAAAAAAAAGTTGCATTTACAACGAAATAATTGAATTTTTTGGAGGAGAGTTTAATTCTTAACAAAAACGGTGAATTTTTAATCCAAAACGACGAATTTTCTGTCGAAATAGGCGAATATTCAACAAAACAGTTGAATTTGAAACAAAAACTTTAACCAAAAATAGTTGAATTTTCAAAACAAAAATTGGAATGTTCGACAAAAAACGATTTCTTAACGAAAAATTCAATACGTGGTATTTCAACAACAACAAAAAAAACGAATTTTCAATAAAACAGTTAAATTTTCAACCAAAGAGTTGAATTAAAAAAAAAATTCAACAAAATAGTTGAATTTTTAACTAAATAGTTTAACTTTTAACCTACAATTATGAATTCTTAACCAAAACGGCGAATTTCCAACAAAGAAAATTAATTTTCTACGAAAAAATTACAAATTTTCAACAAAATAAATCAATTTGCAAACAAATAATAACATAGGTTTTCAACCGAATAGTTGAATTTGCTACTAAAGACTATAAATTTCCATCCAAAAATGAAATAGTTAAATTTTCAGTTAAGAAAATTAATTTTCGTAGAAAAAAAAAGGATTTTCAAGAAAATAGTTAAGTCTTCAACCAATATAATAAATTTGAAGAAAAGCAGTTTAATTTTCAATTGAGTAGCTGAATTTTCAATTAGGAAGATTCTTAATTTCTATCAAAAAAGATAAATTTACTAAAAAAATATGAATTTTCAATCAAAACTGGAATATTTAAATTTTCAGCCAAAACGAATAATAATTTTAATCAATTTTCAACCTAGAATGGAATAGTTGAATTTTTAATTCGAAAAATTAATTTTCATACAAAAATAAAGTTTTTTCAACAAAGTAGTCCAATTTTCAGCCAATAAGATGATTTTTTATTAATGTTTCTTTAGATTCCAACCAAGTAATAGAATTTTTAATAAGGAGAATACATTTTCTAATAAAAAAGAGATGAATTTACAACAACAAAAAAAACGAATTTTCAATAAAATACTGAAATTTTTAACCTTTAACTGAATAGTTTAACTGTTAAGCTACAAAGATGAATTCTTAACCAAAACGAAGAATTAAAAAAAAATGAGTTTCTAACAAAAAAGACAAATTTTCAAAGAAAAAGTTTATTTTTAAACAAAAAATTGCAGTTTTAATCAAAAGAGAGAAAATTTCCACCAACAGGATTAGTTTTCTACCAACGAAGACCAATTTTCGATTTGGAAAAAAGATTAAATTTCATCGGAAAAAATGGGAAAGTTACATTTCTAGGTTAACAAATTAATTTTAAATGAAAAAAAGAATTCTCAGCAAAATATTTAAATTTTCAGTCAAAGAGATCAACCCCCAAACAAATAAATTTTTAACGAATTCGTTCAAGTTTTACCCAAGTGAGTGAATTTTCAGTTTAATAAATATCAATTTTCAGCCAAAAATAGTTATGTTTTTAGTTTAAACATTATTTTCCAACACAAAAAAAAGACATTTCCAAAATTTCCAAAGATTTCAAATGATTTCAAATGGAGTCAACAGATTTGTTGAAGATTTTAAACAAAAATTTCAGAAAGATTTCAAATATTTTTAAAGATTTGAGAAAGATTTCGACGATTTCGAAATATTTCAGAAAATTTAAAAATATTTCATAAGGATTTAAATAATTTCAAAGATTTCAAAGCTTGCAAATGATTTCACAAATATTTCAAAGAGCTCAAAGATTTTACAAAGTTTCAAAATATTTCAAAAGATTTCGAAAAAGTTAAAAAGATTTCACACAGTCTTGTAAAGCAGATTTCAAATATTCTGAAAGACTTCAAGCAATTTTAAAAGGATTCAACAGATTTCAGAAATATTTAACGATTTCAAAATGTTTCAAAATATTTCAAAATATTTTAAAAGACTTTGTAAAGATTTTAAGGATTTCGAATACATCAACAAGATTTCAAAGTTTAAAAAAGATTTCACAAAGATTGTGAAGATCTCACAAAGATTTCAAGGATTTCAAAAATTTCATCAAGATTTGAAAAGTTTCACAAAGCCACTTAAGATTCCAAAAATTTCAAACAATTTCAAATTGATTCAACAGATTGTTTGAAGATTTTAGAAGATTTCAAAGAATTTCAGAAGATTTTAAAATTTATAACCTCAAATTTGCTAGTGACTTGAAGATTTTATTCTGAAGATCGTCATCATCAGTTGGAGTTAAGTGCCAATCTGAAAAATTACCTAATTCTAAAAAGAACTTTTAAGTAAAATTGTGGTTTTGTTTTCAGAAAAGAAGATTTCCAAATTTCATCTCTTTTAAACTTTAAAGTACTTTTTTTAATCTTCAAATTCAAAAGTCCTTGTCATTGTGAGTGTATCAACCCTAACTTCTTAATTATATTCAGAAAAGGAGATTCATTGCAATTTCTCAGCTCGTTTCAATCCATAGAAATGTTTCGATTATTTAAAATATATCTCGTAATGAGGAAACAGTAAATATGAACCCAGAAGTAAATGTGTTTACTTCATTTCGCTGAAGCAGTAGAGTCCCCTGTGGATTATGCAAAACGCAAACGAAGGGAAAATTTATGAATTGCACAATAAAGTATGAATTATTCCTAGACAATATTCTAATCCCGAGGATTGTATAGTATTTAAACACAGAACTTTCTTATCGACAAGTGGAAATTTGAAATGCTTATCTGGCCGAAGGGCAAGCTGATAAGATAACGATCAGCGTAGTTGAGATTTGATCCATAAACATGTCAGATTGTGATTTGATATTCCTCTATAACGTTGTTTAGATACCACTTTCTTATTTATTAGTCGTAATCATTATTTGCAATTGACATATTATTTCAAGATAAATCCGGAAACGTTCAGCTGTATTCATAATTGAGTTTCCATCTCAACGTGTCGTAATTCTGACATGCAGGATATTTGTCGATCGATGCACTGTAGCGAATTTGACAGCATCGAGGAAACAACGTTATTCCAACGTGGAAATAGGCGAGAATTTCCTATATTAGTTGATGCAACGGGAATGTTATTTGCAACGAATCACTGAACTACCAAATAAATGCATCACAAATTCATCATGTTTAGTAAATAACACAAATACACGCAAGCTTGCTGATAATAAGCTAGTGAGATACATACTTTGTACGCTAATCACATCCACCAAGCAAAGCTCTCCACGTGGGCCCATTAGTATCCAGAGTCTTTTGTTGCAGATTGCTCTCACTCCAATGACCCACATTCCCACCATTCTTTCCTCGGCCTGCCTCTGGGCACGCTACCATTCACTTTACCTAAATATACTTGTTTCGTCAGTCTTCTTGCCTTCTCTCAACATGTCCAAATCATCTCAACAAATTTATATCACTCTTGTCAAATAATTTTTCCTCTACACGACATTCCCTGAGAATATGCTCATTGCTGACTTTGTCCATTAGCGTTTTACCGCATGTACTTTGCAGGAATTGCATGCCAACCACGTTGAAGTTTGTCTTATCTATTTCTTGGTAGGTCTAGGTCTCGTTATCGTACATCACAGTGCGTTTAGGTACAGAATTATATATGGCAATTTCAGCTTTATTTGTTGTATTATTACTTCTCGTAATAGCTTCTTCACTGCCGATAAACTTCCTAACATTGTTTATACACCTGCCTATCTCCTTCGAAGTTTCCGTCAGTAGTAAATAAACTACCAAGATACACGTACTTATCAACTTGTTCTATCCTCTCATTGTCTAAGGCAATATTTTATACTGTTTTCTCAGCCTATCCTTCAAACACTATAATTTTTATTTTATTTGCGTTTAGTTTAGGGCCCATGTTTTTCATGCTAGTATTCAGTCTGCTCAACGTTCTTCAGAAGCCTTCGATTGACTCTGCCGTAAGAACCTTATCATCTGCTAACGCTAACCCACGTACCTTCACTGTCCCGAGATTCACACCCTCTTTGTCGGAGAGGGCCATTCTTAGTCACTTATCCATTTGCCTTCACACTCGCCTTGCTACCTCAGATCAAAAAATTTCGAACAAAATGCCAACCATGAAAAGACAAAATCAATTTTTTACTCAATTTGTTTTTCAAATAACAAATTTTGGTCTGAAAATTGATTTGTCCACAGGAACTTTTTTTGCCCCACTGTGGATACAGACGAGTTTTTCGAGCAGTTTTCCTCTCCCCTGGCCAAACGTACACATGCGAATGGACTTAAATGATATCTCAGAGAACTAGAAATTGAATTTGGAAAATTTTTTCCAGTTAAAATATCATATGATCATATTTTATTTGCTGCCAAGCTTATGAGCAAAGTTATGTAAGGGGTGAACTCTCCAGAAAAATCTCTGAATCATCTTCTGAGTTACTTCGCATTGTGCATTGGTTTTATGACCACGTAAATCTTCCTTTTCGAATAGTTATGATAACTGACTGGTAAAGTGGATTTATCTCAATTTTATTACAAAGTGATATTTTTCCTGCACTTGTTGAATTTCTTGAAGTACTTTGATAAATGAGAATGGTATGATGTATGAGTTTTATTTCCTAACATTAGAAATATAAACAATTTAAAAATCTATTATTAAACCAATTTTTAAATATTAGGCTAAAACAAATTTTGAAAAAACAACAAATAATAATGAATAATTTTTAATTGAAAGCGTTTGAAATTAATAAAAAAATATATTGAATAATTTTTTATTGAAAGCGTTTGAAATTTTAAAAAAAATATATTGAACGATTTTAAATTGAAAACGTTCCAAATCAAACAATTTTCGATTAGGTAAGATTAAAAAAAAGGGGCAATATCTCGGATGGTGTAGTGACCAATTCCATTTCAAATCAGGCTAAATTTTAAGAAAATTCTAGGTCATGGTGTTTCGGAAGAATAGAGTTTTTGAATTTTCCTCGGAAACAGTGAAATGAACAAAAAAATTTTTAATAAAAAATGGAAAAGTTTTTCAATTATAAACCTTTAAAATTGACTCAGTCTAAAAAAAGTTCCAAGTAAAAAGTAATTTGAAATCGGGAGCATTATAAATAAAAAAAATTCGACTGTGAATCATTTTGAAAATTAAGCGAATCCGAACTTCAATCAAAACTGAAAAAAATATTTAGTCATCAAGAATTGTGACATTAACACTTTCTTGTGCTAAAACACTTTAAAACCTTAATTATATTAAGTAAATTCAAATCGTTTGAAAATTTAAATATTTTTAAATTGTTGTTTATACTTTTCAAAATTCAACCACTTCAATTTTAATTGCATAGATAAAGTTTAGGACAGGGAAAAATTCAAAATTTAGCGTTCTGGAAATTTTCTGATAAAACATTTTTCAATTTTCAATTATTAATTTGTAAACATATTGAGCTAAGAATCGGACTGTTTTTAAATAATAAATCAAAAATTCCAAAAAATAATATAAACCAAGATTTCCATGATTCCAATATTTCGATTCGAAATTGTTTGTTTTTTTAAAGTGAAAGTTGAAATATTCAACAATTTGGAACATTTTTAAATGAAAAATAATTCAATTGTCAATGCCTAGGTAAAATATTATAATTTTTGTAGGCTCGAATTTGAGAAATCAGTGTCCTGATTTTCCTTCATTTTGAATTTATCTTGAAGAGTTTTTTACGTTTAAAATTAAAAACTAATTTAGAATATTTAAATCTAAGATTATTAAATTGAAAAATGACTACCAAGGCTTTCAATATAATATTTCAAACATTTTCAATTTCCTGATATTTTTAATATTCAAATTTGAAACGACAACATTCTGAAATTGGAAATTTGAAACCACGAAAAATTAAGAAATTTCAAACCAAATATTTTTTAATATAAGCTTTTCTCTTAGGGTCTCGAAATAAAACTTTTCAGAAGTTCTCATTTAAGTGTATAATTTTAAATTGAAATTATACAAATTTCAAAGACAATAAATAATTGAATATATTATTAATGAGTATTATATCATGCACTATAAAGTGACATTCAAAGTGATTGGATAGATTTTTTTAAATAAAAAAATGTAACAAAATTTAAATATTGTTAACCTGCAAAGTTTAATTATTCTAAGAACTGTAAAAATTATTTGCCTTTTAATAGAAAGCTTAAAAAATAATGAATTTAAACTTGAAAAAGCAATTAAATAATTAAATGTAGAAATGTAGTTGTATTATAGACCTCATGAAATTGGAATGTTGTAGTTTTTTGGCCTTTGGTCTTGCGAATTTATAAGTGGTGGTGTAAATAAAGAAAGTCTTTATTTATTTAAATGTCAATGCATTTCGCCAGCGATATCGTGGCCTCATCAGGACTATAATAAGTAT
>CAKNXH010001048.1:71100-98745 GCA_932178445.1 Andricus quercusramuli
ATACTTATTATAGTCCTGATGAGGCCACGATATCGCTGGCGAAATGCATTGACATTTAAATAAATAAAGACTTTCTTTATTTACACCACCACTTATAAATTCGCAAGACCAAAGGCCAAAAAACTACAACATTCCAATTAAATGTAGAAACTTCTTCTAAAAATTGAAACATTTTTAAATAAGGATCTTGAAACTAAGTAGTTGAAGATAATTAATTTTCAAATTGTAATCGATTAAGCATTTCCATGTAAGAGGAACAACTTCTTGTTGCTTAGGGCGTGAAAAAAAATTTATAATTGTTTATAATATGTTAAACTGAATTATTCGAAGATTATTATATATAAAATCGATCTAAATAGTAAAATACTCTAAAAATCTGAGTAATCTATTTTCGAATTGTTTATATTTATATATTTAATAATTTATTTTTGCTTGATACTCAAACAAGCTTCTTAATTTCCCATTTAAAAATTTGATAAAGGATCTTTGTCTCGATTGAAAAAATGGATTTTAGTTGCTGATACTTTTTCATTTCAAGGAAAAATTCAGTTAAACGCAGTTAAACTTTTCCAGTTGCTGAAGTTCGAACATTGGACTTGGTCATTTATACAATTCAAAATACTTTAAATGACTTTCAAACTTCGATGATCAAATGGAAATATTCCACTGAAAAACTCTATTTTACGGAAATGCCAAGATATTTTTCTCTGGCAACAATGAAACGTTTTAGATGGAATTCTTTAGTTAGAAAAAATAGTTCCTTATTGGTTGTCGTAAAATTTTTTTAATTATTTCAAGATTGAAATTAGTTATCTGCACGTACAAAAAAAAATAAATAGTATAAAAAATTTTTATAACTTTTTATTCATATTTTTTTTACTTTGTTGTAAAAATTTACAAGGTATTATAGAACACTACAGGATTTTTCTTCTTTTTTTTTTAATTTGAATATTAAACACTTTTAATTGCACATAAATTATTGTAAAAAATTACAAATCTTTACAAGAAAAAAATACTTTTGAAATTTTGAATTTAGGCCCGATTTTTCAATTTCTCTCTGTGGAATTTAAATATTTAAATAAATAGAACTTCAAAATTAGACACTTTACGAATATATTTTTTCTCAAAAAAAAAACTATCTCGCAGATATAGAATGGAGAAAAACCACATGTCAACAATTAACATTATTATAAATATTCTAATAAAAAAATTGTGTTTTTTTCAGGTATTGTTTTTTTCATAAAACAACTTTAAAATTAATTCCAAATTATAATAAATAGCTGCAGAAAAATATTAATGTTAAATATTCCTATTGTTAATAACAATATTATTAAAAAAAAATGTATGGTTTTCCATCGGGAAAAAATTATTTATTCTGCTAGATCACGTTGCAGCTATCTCAATGGATATATTTCATCAAGAAATAAGTTTAAACATTAAAATTAAAAAATGGAGAACACTTCAGTTTTCTGTAATTCCTTGTAGATTTTTACAAGAAAGTAAAGAAATATTATTAAAAAGTTAAGAAAATTCTTGAATTGTAGAAAAATATACTTTATTCATAATTTTTTAACTTTTTTACAATAAAATGTTAGAAAAAATTAGATATTCGCATTTAATTTTACTTTTTGGTTAAATTTTGTAATTTTTGTCCAAAAAAGTTCATGTTTTAACAAAAAATTACAGTTGTAGAAATGTTGAACTTTATTGTAAGAATTTTTTTTCCAGGTTATAATAAGGAATCTTCTCTGAATCATATACAACGTTCTCAAATTGTTTTTTGCAAATTCAACTTTTTTGTTAAAAATTCGTCTTTTTGAGTTAAAAATTCAAATCTTTTCGTATAACATCAACCTTTTCTTTCAAATTCATAGTTTGTTGTTAATAACTCAACTGCATTTTTTTTTATAAACAATATTTTTTCTGAGAATTTGTCTTTTTAATTTAAAATTTAATCTTTTTCTAATTGAAATATTGCATCTTTCTTGGACAAAAGTGCAACTGTTTTGTTTAAAATTGAATAATTTTGTTAAAAAGTCATACTTTCAGGATGAAAATTTAACTTTTTTTTTTAAATTTGTTTTCTTTTTTTAATTAAAAATTCATCCGTTTTACGAGAAATTTCATCTTTCTTGGATAAAAATGCAACTGTTTGGTTGAAAAGAAAACTATTTTGTTAAAAAGTCATACTTTTGGTTGAAAATTCTACTGTTATGGTGAAAATTTAACTATTCTGCAGAAAATTTACTTTTTGTTTAAAATTCATATTTTGGTTTTAAAAAATGAACTGAAAGCTTTTCTGGATGAAAGTTCAACTTTAAAAAAAATGTGTCCTTTTTTTACTGAAAATTCATCTGTTTCAGTACTGTTCAGGATAAAAATTCAACTATTTGGTAGATAATTCAACTATTTCGTCAAAAATTTATCCCTTTTGATTGGAAAAATTCGTCTTGTTAAATAAAAAATTCAATTTTGTTTGTAGAAAATAATTTTTTGTTAAAAACATCATATTTTGATCCTGAAAAGTCAACTGGAATATTTTCTGGATGAAAATTCAACTATTTTTTAAAAATTGGTGTTCTTTTCAAATGAAATTTCAGCTGTTTTAAGAGAAATTTCATATTTTTTGGATAAAAATGCAACTATTGGGTAGAGAATTCAACCATTTTGTTAAAAAGTCTGTTTTTGAGTAAAACTTCGTCTTTTTGGATTGAAAATTCAATTTTTTCGTAGAAAATTATTTTTTGGTTGAAAATTCATATTTTGATCGTAAAAAGTCAACTAAAATCTTTTTTGACAGAAAATTCAACTTTTTTTTTAAAATCTTTTTTATTTATAAATTCATCCGCTTTTGTAGGAATTTCTTCTTTTTCATGAAAATGCAACTTTTTGGTTAAAAATTATTCTTCTTTACTTGAGTATTCTACTATTTTATTCGAAAGATTTGGTTAAATCACTTTGTTAAGAAATTATTTTTCTAAAGAGTTTTATTTTTAGATGAAAATTCATCTTTTTGGTTGAAAGTTAAACTATTTTGTAGAAAATTAATCTTTTAAAATTGAAAATTCAACTATTTGGTTAAAAGTTAAATAACATTTTTAAAAAACTATTTTTAGATTGAAGGCTTATTTATTTGGTTGAAAATTTAACTGTTTAGTGGAAAAATCTTTTTTTTATTAAAAATTAATTTTTTAACTGAAAATGTAATTTTTCCATGTTCTTTAGGATTGATCTGTTTTATTTGAAAATTCTTCTTTTTTGGTAAAAAAAAATTTTCTTGGTTTAAAATTTCATTTTTGTTGGGCAAAATGCATCAGTTTCGTGGAAAAATAATTTCTTGCTGAAGTCATATTTCTTATTTGTAAATTCAATTTTTGTTGAGAAAATTCGTCTTTCAGGTTGAAGGTTCAACAAATTTAGGTAAAATTTTCTTCCTTTAGTGAAAAATTTTTATTTGCTAAAAATTCGTCTTTTTGGTTACAATTTTTTTTTTATAAATTTCATTTTTTTTGATTGAAATGTAATCTAAGACACTTTTTGTTGCGAATTTATATTACTAGGTTGAAAATTCAACTATTATGTTAAAAATTTAATTATTTTGTTGAAAATTTAGGTATTTTTTCAAAAGCTATCTTTTACAGTAGAAGAGACAATTTTTTGTTCAAAATGAATTAATAAATTTTGAAATTTTAAACTTGTATCTGAAATATTGTTTTTTATTTATTATTAATGATCAAGAAAAATGAAAAATTAGACAAGGAAAAATAATGGAATTTTGAAAATGAAGTTCTCGGACACCCTGCTTATTCGACTAGCAATAACTAGAAAGAGTGTGTTTGGGGGGGGGGGGGGGTAAGAAATTTGTATGTTTAAAATAAAAAACAAACAATTTAGCATATTTAAATCTAAAATTATTAAATGTAAAATTTGTAGGATTTAGGGGGGGGGATCTCAGAAAGGGCCTAAAATCCGTTACGTAATCCAAGTACGGCCCCTAATTAGCGTTAAAAATTTTCTAGTTTTTTAAAGATTGGATGTCTTTGAAAAAGCCCTGGAAGATGTTCAAGGGCGAATTTTAAAGAAAAACCCGGTTGAAAGCAGAAATGGCTGGAATTTCTGCGTTTTAGGTGATGCTGCTTTTTATGAAAACCTGATCTAAAGGACGAATGACTTACGTAATTACAGTAACGCGTACAGAATACAAGTTTGACTTGTCTTCTGAACGACCGAGATCTTGATCGTCAAGATCGGTCCATTTGCGGGTAATGAGATTCTAGTCTCCACTAAGCGTCGATGGCGATCACTGTCAGTATTTCAAATTATATTTATGACTCATAACTGATCAGTCGTAAATTAAGTACCAGTCAATGGCTTCCCACTATTTCTGACGTAAGTGTTTCTTGCCGATAAGTGTGCGAGCTTCTATGGGTAATTCTGCACAAACAAATCACTTTCAACAAAATCAATTTTTTGTTTCAAACTAATTTCAAATCGGATACTCCTTATTTTAGTTAGGGTGTTCAGCGTCATAGAACTCCTTGAAAACCTGGAAAAGTTCTTGAATTTTGCACATGGTCCTGGAATTTTTTTCCCTTAAAGAAAAATAGGTTTGACTGAGTTATACCACAATATGAGGTTCATTATGCAAAACTAATCGCAGGTGGCAGCACCGAGCCGAGTACTAGACCCTCTGTCAATGGGAGACAAAAAAAATACAGAGCTTAGTGTACGGTTGCTTATAATTAAATATATAAGGGTAAATAATCCTTAAATATGTCTTTAGTTCTTATATACGAAGGTAATTTAGACTTTTAGTGAAAATTATACATACAATGGGATATATGGTGAACTACAGTAAACCTAACCTCACTTTGCATGTGACAGTCAAAAAAGGATTTATCAACCTTTTACGAATGCTATGTGATAAATCTTGATAAGAAAGTTTGAAAAATATATTTTGTTATCTTTACAAGGTATAAATGGCACTTTATACTTATTAACAAAATTTCTTTTCTTAAAATTCGTATCTCATCGACAGAGGGTCTAGTACTCGGCTCGGTGCTGCCACCTGAGATTAGTTTTGCATAATGAACCTCATTTGTAGTGTGGCCGTGGCTTAACCACTTCGTTGACATTGACGCATTTTGCGTCCATGCCACGCAGGCATTGACGCAAAATGCGTCAATCTTCTATTTTCCTATTTAAATTACTCCGATTTTGCATTCATGTCTTAGTCGGAGGTTTTTGGGATCGCTGAATCCGAATCTGAAGTCAAAATTTGAAAATTCAAAATGGTGGATCCAATATGGCGGACGAAAATACAAAAAACGGCTCGATTTTGATAAATCTCAA
The DNA here is from genome assembly GCA_932178445.1 of Andricus quercusramuli. NCBI lineage: Eukaryota > Metazoa > Arthropoda > Insecta > Hymenoptera > Cynipidae > Andricus > Andricus quercusramuli. The sequence continues at coordinate 76,453 of CAKNXH010001048.1, forward strand.
TACTTATCGGGTTTTGGGGTCGCTGAATTCGAATCTACGAAGCCAACAGTAGGATCTACTTCCTGTGGTTTAGTCCGCCATATTGGATCCGCCATTTTGAATTTTCGAATCCAATATGGCGGACTAAACCACAGGAAATAGGTCCTACTGTTGGCTTCGTAAATTCGGATTCAGCGACTCCCAAAACCCGTAAGTACCAAGATTGATCCAAATTGAGCCGTTTTTTGTATTTTCGTCCGCCACATTGGATCCGTCATTTTAATTTTACGAATTTTGACTCCAGATTCTGGTTCAGCGACCCCAAAAACCTGTAAGTACCAAGATTTATCCAAATCAAGCCATTTTTTGTATTTCCGCCCGCCATATTGGATCCGCCATTTTGAATTTCTGCCTTTTGACTTCAGCTTCGGACTCAGCGACCATTTTAGGCACTTTTGGTCGAATTCTCTCTGCCAACGAAGGGGTTAAGAAAAAAATCAGAAGAAATTCAGGGAATTTTAATAAGAGACATTTTAACTGTCAAAGATGATAAATTTGAAACTCTTTAATTTGAATTTGAAATTGTTTTATCCCATTTATAAAAGATTTTATGATAAAAATGTTACAAGATTAAGATTGTGGTTTTTGAATATTAATGGTCAGAGAAAATGAAAAATTCGTCAGAGTAAAGTTAGAAAATTTTGAGATTAGAAAATTTTGAGAATTATTTCTGAGGCTACCCTGATGTAAGGTTCTTGAATTCACCTTTTTCGGTAGAAAATTCAATTAGTTGGGTGAAAGCTGAACCAGTTTATTAAAAAATCTTTTTTTTTATCGAAAATTCATAATTTTAGTTAAAAGTTCATCTTTTTTGTTGAAAATTCTTTTTTTTTTGTCGAAAATTCTTTTTTTTTTGTTGAAAATTAATTTTCTTGAATTGAAAATTCAGCTACTTGTATAAAATTTGAACCACTGTTAAAAATTATGTTTTGTTTGTTTAGAGATTTATCTCTTAGGTTGAAAATTAAACTATTTTATTGAAAATTCCTTCTTTTTTATTTAGAGTTAATGTTTCACCTGAAAATTTAACTTTTACATTTTTTGAAGATTTATCTATTTAGTTAAAAATTCGTTTTTTTAAGTTCATATTTTCGTTTTGAAAATATAACCATTTTACAAAAAACGCGTCTTTTGATTTGAAAGTTTAACAATGTGGATGAAATATTTTTTTCTGTTTCGACTGAAAAATCTTTATTTCTTGAAAATTCGTCTTTTTGATTAGAAAATTTGAATTTTGGGTTAAAACTTGACCTATTTTGTTGAAATTTTTTTTAAGTTTCATCATTTTAATTGAAAATTCATCTCCCTAATTGAAAATTGGTAACTATTTTGTTGAAAATTCTCTTTTGCTGTTGCTGAAATATCAACTGTTTAATTTTTTGTTGATAATTGATATTTTTCTTGAAAATTCAACTTTTCGTGTTAAAAATTCAACTGTTTATGGTTGAACTTTAATATTTTGTGTTAAAAAATTCGACTATACGGTTGAAAATTTATTTTTGTTCGTAGAAAATCCCAGTATTGGTTAAAAATTCAACCGTTTTGTTGAAAACTTATCCTTTTTGGTTGAAAATTCAACTGTTTTGTTGAACATTGGTCTACTTTGCCGAAAAATTCGTCCCCTATGATTAAAATTGACCTTTTTTGTTAAGAATGAAACTGTCTTCTGAAAAATTCAATTATTTTGTTGAAAATGCAACTGGTTTTGGTTGAAGTTTAATCCTTTAGGTTTAAAATTCGATCATTAGGTTGAAAATTCATCTTTGTACGTTAAAAATTCAACAGTTTGGTTAAGAATTCAACTATTTTGTTAAAAATTTAATTATTTCACTGAGAAATAAATATAAATTAGCTCAAAAGGAGATAACTCAAATTTCAATAATTTCTAATTAAAAAGCTCATCACACACGGAATTGAAATCACTGTGAGTATATCAGCAGCTGAAAATTATTGAATTTCGAATAATTTCATAAAACCAATTTTTCATCAAATTATTCTTTAGTGTTTTTTATGAATTAACAAAGTAGTTCAACTTTCGACCAATTAGTTGAATTTTCAAGCTAGGAGGTTAATTTTCTACCAAAAAAGACATATCTTCAACAAATGATAGAAATTTTCAGCCAGATAGTTAAGTCTTGAAACTGAAAAAGATTAATTATTAACCAAAAATCTAATAGAAAATTTTAATTAAAAAATTCGAAATAAGAAAAAAATGAATTTTCGACAAAACAGTTGAATCATTTTGCAAAAGTAGAATTTTCCACCAATTTTTTGAATTTTGAATACCAAAGATGCATTTTCTACAAAAACGTTGAATTTTCAACCAAAAAGTTGATTTTCCAACCAAGTACTAGAATTATCAGTTGAAAAATTAAATTTGAACCAAAAAAACTATTTTTCATCAAAGCAGTTCAATTTTCAACTAAGAATGTGAATTTTCCACTAAACTTATGAACCTTCAACGAAAAAAATTAATTTTTAAGAAAGCAGTGCAACTGTCAAATAAAGCGTTGAATTTTCAATTTAAACAGATTAATTCTCTATAAAAAATGTAATAGATGTTATTTAAACAAAGAAAAATTTTCATTTTTAATGAAAAACCGTTTAATTGAACAAAAAAAGTTTAAGATTCTACCAAAAAAGAGATGAATTTTCAATCCAAAAAGGCCATATTTCTACAAGACAGTCGATTTTTAACCAAATAATTGAATTTTCCACTAAGAAGTTAAATTTTAAAAGAAAATTAATTTTCTACAAAAAAGAGGAATTTCAACAAATCACAATAATCTTCAACCAAATAGTTTAATTTTGGAAGTAAAAAGTATCAATTTATGAACCAAAAATGGAATTCATTTTTCAATGAAATAGTTTAATTTTCAACCAAGAGGATTAGTCTTCTGTCAATAAACATGAATTTTTAACAAAATACCTGCATTTTTTATCAAATAGTTGAATTTTCAATTAAAAAAGATACATTTTTAAACGAAAAAAGATATGAAATTTTTACAAAAAGAGATGAATTTTCAACAAGATAGTTGAATTTTCAATTAAAAACAATTCTTTGATCAAGACCAATTTTCAACTGAGAAGGATGTCTTTTTAACAAAATTGTTGAATTTTCAAGACGACACGGTTACACGTATCTTAACGACTTGCCGAAACATTTTTTTTTTACAAATTTATGAGTGTTTAAATTTTTATCAATATCAGTTTTTGTTGTTCATATCGTTAGTTTTACTATAAATAGTCCCCAATGAGCAATTCTAAATTGGCTTCAAAATATGTTCGACCCTAGTAGTATAAAAAAAATGAAATCCCGTTAACCACACACTTCCGAAAAATAACGTAAACCACACACATGGGTCCAGCGGACCCGAATATGAAAATTGTTAATAACTCTTTTATGTATGCATATAATGACTTCAAAAGTTTTTGACATATAGTTTAAACATTGTTCAAGAGAGCTGCATAATAATTATTGTCAATCTTAAATTACTAAGAATCGAAAAAAATCGTCGAAAAAAAATAGGGAAAAATGGATTTTTTTCCAAAAATTCATAACTTTTTTAGTTTTTAATATTTTTACTTACAATTTTAATTGGAAGCGTATTGAATACTATAGTTTATGATAAAAATAATTTTATAAGGGTTCCATGAAAAAAAGATACATATTTATTTTGAACTTCGCGCAGATGAACACCTGGCTGCTTCTAAACGTTTCGGCGTGATCCGAAAACTATGCAAGCCTACTCTAGTACCCTCAAACTATAACAAATGGCACTGACATTAGCGCTTGAACAAGATCCTTAGACGGTACATTAACTCAAAGTTGGACCGGGTCTCCGGGACCCAGGGCGTGGTTAACGGGTTAAATTGTTTTTAAAGCTGAAAAAAGAGAAACTTTAAATATTTTTTATCGTAGCGTCGTGATGTTTCACCGTGATAAAATGAACAATGCAAAAAAAAAAATCTTTTTGTTCTATAAAATCAGATTTTAGGGTCGTGAGCCAAATTTTGCATATGTCTTTTTTTCAGTTCCACTAGACTTACGATTTCTACTATGTTTCGTAGAAAGTATTATTTTTTTACTGTAAGAAAGTACCTGGAAAAATGAATATTTCTGTCCTGGAAAACCTGGAAAAGTCCTGGAATTTTTCTTTGAAGAAACGCTAGATACCCTGCTTTAACAAAAGAGAATTAACAATCACGAAATATTAGTTTTCGAAGCGTGCGCACATTTTTTATCGTTGCAAAATGTAATAATCTGAATAGATTGGTTGAGAATAAACCACAGAAGTGAGATGTTTGTGGCGAATTACCCATATGTTAGATGATAATCAAGTGTGGTCGAGAAACCCTGAAGAAATCGTCTCGCCGAGACGATACTTTATGATCGCTAGTTTCTTTTTTATTCATTTTATTGGCGCCACGACTATAAAGCGCCTTTCAATCTTGTTACAAACATTGGGGTTGAAATTGAGAATCTTGAGGTCGTACTAAAACCAGAGGTAAAACCGTTGTTCGCTGCACAATAGTGAACTGAAACTGGTTTCTAATCTGCGGGTTCTGAGGCGCAATTCTGTTATTGATGTTATCTTCCCGAGTATATTCCTTCAGAACATTACCTTTATGTTCTCAAAACATTTCAGATTATCCAGACAAATGCAGGGCTCTGATTGCGACTTTTTCTACTTTTTTTTAAATATGCGACTTTATGCAACTTTTTGAAGAAAATTGCAACTGATCAACTTTTTTTCCAAAAGTTCGTTACACTCAGTTTCAATCTTAATCACAATTAAGCTTTTAAAATAGAAATTCAGAACTAGACAAAATTGTATCATTTCAATTGAGAATATTAAAAATTCAATCATTTCTCTTTATACTAAAAAATTTGTGGATTGAGAGCGTTTGAAAACAATTTCTAAGTTTGTGAATTCGTATATTTATAATTTTTAAATTTTCAAATTGCATGTCTGAACAGTTGGACTTTTTCAAGTCAAAAACGTTTAAATTAGATTAACTTCAAATCCAATTAGTCTTCACACTCTTTCCTCTATCCCCCTTTTTAAGGAATTCCTCTTTTCCCCCTGTATTTGAAAATCTCCCCCTCTTCTGGTTTTTCACTTTCCCTCGTTTTTTCACTTAAATACGAACTAAATTAATTCAATCCAACAAGAAAATCCTACTATTTTTGTTTGAACGTTCATTCTTTTTATTAAAAAATTGATTACTTGGATAAAAACTTGAGTATTTTTTGTAAAAAAATTGTTGTCGAAAATGTAACTGCTTGAAAAACTTAACTGTCTTCGAAGTACTTTGTCCTCTTAGCTTGACAATTCAACTATTTAATTGAAAATTTAACTATTTTGTCAAAAATTCGTCTTCTTCGGGTGAAACTCCTACTATTAGGTTAAAAATTAATTCTTTTATTTGAAAACTAAGCAATTTGGTTGAAAAATTATCTTTCTAGCTTGAAGTCGATGTATTTGTTGAAAATTTAACTCTTCAGGCTGATTATGAAACTGTCTTCTAAAAAATACGTCTTTTTGGCTTGAGAAGTCAATCATTTGGTTGAAAATTCAATTCATTTCTTTAATAGTAATCTTTTCTGGTCAAGTATTCAACTAATTTGTTTAAAATTCTTTCGTTTTATCGAAAATTTGTGATTATGGATTAAAAATTCTTGGTTGAAAATCAACTTTTTTATTGAGAATTCAACGGTCTTTCAAAAAATTATTCTTTTTGCTTAAAAATAATTTTTTTTAACTCACCAATTTGGTTGAAAATTATTATTTGTTCAACTTTAACTATTTCATTGATAATTAATTTTAAGCGTTTAAAGTCAAATGTTTTCTAAACAATTTGACATTTTAATTTGAAAATCAACTCTTTTTGTTAACAAATTTTTTGGTTGGAAATTCGTCTGTTTTAATTGAAAATGCAACGTGTTCCGACTTGAAATCTTAGGAATTTAGAGCGTTACATATCAAATGAAATATTTTATCTATAATTATTTTATTTAAAAGAATTTGTTTATTATTCAAGGTTTAAAATATTTAGAATGAAGTTCCCTGAAGTTGCAAATTAATATAAATTATAAATTTCTTTCAGTTGAAAATAATCATGTAATAACATGAATAAATAAACTAAATAAAATATTCCTAATAATACAAAATTTCAGAGGATTTCGGAAGATTGCAAAAGATTTAATCGAATTTCGAAAGATTGTCGAATATTATAAAGGATTTCAAAAAATTTCGAGGAATTTTAATATTATTTGAAAAGTTTTCATGGATTTTCATATATTGTGGGAGATTTCAAGAGATTCGGAAAGATTCTCATGACGTTTAAAGATTTCAATGCATTTGAAAGTGATTTCATATATTTGGAAGTATTTTACGGATTTTTAAGTTTTTTATCGGAAAATGAAGATTTCAAGTTTGTTACTTCTGAATCTTTTTCATGCTCATTTTGCATAAAATTATTCATGATAAAATAGATTTCTGATCGATCTTAATTTAATAATTTTTAAATAGAGACACTAAACAAATGATTCGTTCCAATCTGCAGGGTTTGTTTTATGAATATTTTCTGAATTCTTTAAATTGAGTCTTAATAATTTTACCTAAATTTCTTGAAGGAAATCTTCTTATTTAAAAATTTGTTTGTAATAAGAATGAACTAAATTTTAGAAATTTTAGAAATACATTAAAATTTTTGGATTGTTTCTTATTCCTATTTGTGAAAATGTAATAATCTAAATAGATTGGTTGTGAATCACCCACAAACATTAGATCTGGGCAATATGGTCTTTTTCCCTTCCTTAATATTCATAATTTACATATTTTCAGTTTAAAAAAAATGAAAAATGTTTATATTTATACATGATATATGGTGTTTTCAAAAAAAATGTTGTTTAAAAATGACTTCCCGGTACTTATTGGAAAATAAGGTTGCCAATGGGTTGTACGTATTGTACCAATTTTGAAATCACCAAGATACTTATAAAAAATAAGTTGTTTTGATTGATTGATTGATCCGTATCAACCAAATCAATAATTCCAATTTCGACAGAGTCGAAAATATCCCTTGTTTCCTGAAGTCACTTTGTTAATTTTGAATCTTTTTCATGCTCATTTTGCATACAATTTATTATTCATGATAAAATAGATTTCTGTTCGATATTAATTTAAAAAGATTACTTTATTTGTTCAAGCTTCATACAATGTCCCTTTCACAGTAAACCCCCAATATATAATTTTTCTAAGTTGGATAAAAAAGCTGCAAACAATTGAAAACTACAATTATCCAACTACGGATACTTTTTATCCGCCTCGTGATAAAAATTATCTGCCTTCGGATAATTGTAGTTTTGAATTGTTTGCAGCGTTTTTATCTAACTTCAGATAAATAATATCTCGGGATTTTACTTTGTCGGGATTATTGAATTTTTGTTATTTGAAATGAAAATTTGTAGTTTTTTAAAATTCAACCACAATTTAGCACATTGTCTGCTTTCTTCAGCTCCAGACATTTACCGAACTTTATTTTGGCTTTCAGATTCTCGCTGTTTCATGAAAAATGCAACAGCTGTATTTGTTGTAGAGAACAGAGTTCGAATCTTCATTGAGAAAGTGCACTTTTCATTGAAATTGAAAAATCCTTGAAGAGCATCACTGAAGTCGCTGCTTGTGAATCGTGTTTCAACGCGAAAAAAGGAAAGAAAAATTGTGGCGGCGCAAAGGCAGGAAGACGTCGATCGTTCAGACCAAGGTGAGTTGACAGCTCTTTTTATGTCTGATTTGCATAGATCTAAATAAGTAAATATCTTACTGGCGTGAAAAAAATCTCAGGTCGAGTTTGTAAAAAGATGTGACATTAAAATGAGAGAAAGGTGTCGCAAAAACTGAAAAACTTTCTTTCACGATATTAGGGGCCGTTCTTAAGGTGAGACGGTAACTTCCTCCGATCAGTTTCTGCAAAACTACTCCCAAAATAATGCATGAATTGAAATTTGGTTTTTTGCATTGTAAAAAGGGGGCCGACACCGATGGTGGACTTCTCTTGAAAATAAAAATTATTAACAGTTTTTTTTTATTAACAAAACCTTAGATTATCTAATTCTAACCATTTCTGATGCTCAAAATAGGAGACGTCCACCATGCGGAAACTAATAATGAACATGATACGTGTAAAAAAAGATTGAATAATTCATTTATTTAAACAAAAGTTTGCAGAAACGGTTCCTTAGTTTTTGCTTTACAGTCAGCGGCGTAACAGCTATAACATCCGAACTTTCAAACGCGTTTTTCTCGAAACTACATTTTTCAAACTGGCCACCATGATTTCTCAAAAACGGTTCAATCGATTGATTTCAAATTTTAATGGTACATTCAGCACACGCACGGCTGTCGCCGGAACTAGGATTTTTGAGAAATATTTAACCGTTTTTTTTCTCATAAAAAAATAGTCGCAAAAATCATGAAATTTTGGGTCTTAATGTTTAAAAGTATATAAAAAATTGAGTTTTTAAGATTTCCAAAAAATTCTAGTTCCGACGATAGCCATCCACCTATAGATCAGCATGCAATTTTGTTTTTTGATTTCGGATAAGCCACTTTGACAGAATCATGGTCGCCGTTTACCTACCTTTTTTATATGGTTGCCATTCGCTCAATAAAACTCGCGACAAAAAATGTCGAATAAACCTTTTAAAAAAGACTGTCACACGGGATGATCCCCTCAAATAATGTAATAGACCCGGGGGGGGGGGGCGCTCAAGCTATTTTGTTACGATTTTTTATAGTAGGGGTTATTTACATAATTTTTGGAAATTTCGCAAATGAAGCAAATAACTCGTAGTAATTGTATCGAAAATTTAATATGAATTTAACTTTACCCACCAAAGGCACCTGGTGAGTGAAAAACGAACTTAGCCAACAATTTACAAAAAGGTTGGGAAATTTCATTGGTCAGGGAAAAGTATGTTTTGTGATCATTATTTATGCAACAATAATCACTTTTTGAATCTTGTGTCTTTTTATTTAAGATTGAAATAAAATCTACTTTCTTATGAAACATTTTATACAAGGAAAAACAATGCATAAAAAGATTCATAATTCAAAATTAGACTTTCAAAATCACCTCCTTTTCGGCTCATTAGAGAAAATTGTATAACAAAGGAGGAAAGAGGAAGAAAAAGGTAAAAATCCACCAAAATCAACCTCTCTCTTCTTCCTTATTCTTTCTTCCTCTTTTTTACAGGAAGTCTAAAGGTATGAAAAATTCATATAATACCTGAAAAAAACATTTTGATAGATATTAATCAAACGGTGATTTAGTCTAATATATACTACATATCGTTAGTGACAAAATGATTTTTCTATAAAAGAATTCTTTTTACTTGAAAGAAAAAGAATGCTACTTTATCCAATTGATAACTCTATCAAATACTTTGTTGTATCTTGAGAGGTCCTTTTTTAAATTATTGGTTTTGTTACCCTCTCTCTTTATAAATAACATTTCCATGAATTCCTCTCTTTTTCTGATTTCTCTCACGATTTAGAATTTTAACCCTGTAACGGCCAATATAGGATTATAATAATTCCAATTGAGGTCGTAACCATGTGTAATTTCATGCCTTGAAAGGACCGCATGATATCTAGGTCTTCTGTGAACATTATTTTCATGTTCATCTTTCCTCAGTCCAAGTGCCCTTCGTGTCTGCCCTATATAAACTCCATTACAGTCTTTGCAATTAACTTTGTAAATAACACATTGTTTGTCTAGAGTATCATGTATTTCTTCTCCCAATTGTACAATCATACTGTTTTTAAAGAGAACTCTATATATAGTGTGTAAACATAATTTACCCAACATAGATTTCAAAATCTTCGAGATTTCCCCAAAGTAAGGAAGAGCAACAGTGTTAATCATGTTATAATATTCCCTATTTATTTTATTTTGATCACTGTTTTCGTTTTTTATTTAATTAGTTCTGTTATGCACATGTTTTTCAATAAAATAAAAGGGATAATGGTTAAGAAAAAGGATTTGTTTACATAGTTCAATATTTTTTTCATCGAAAACTGGATTTGATAATTTAAGGGCTGTATCAATCAAATTTTGTATAAATCCTATTTTGTTTTGAATGGAGTGATTGAAGAGAAAACTAAAAATTCTTCCTAAGCAAATAGTTTTTCCATGCCAGGTGATAATGTGTCCATCATCAATTTTAATTGAAGCTATCTCAAGAAAATTTAATTGCCTTTCAGTTTATATTTCAACAATAAATTATAATCTTGGGTCTATGCTGTTAAAAGTATTTAAAAGAATATCAACATTATTTTTATGTACACTAAGTGCTGAATCGTCAACACATCTTGCATAAAAATCAATCTTAAAATCAATTTTTTGGAAAATTCTCTAAATCCTTCATAACAATTTCAACTAAAATAGGAGACAACACTGATCCTATGGAAGTTTGAAACTTTTGTTTATAAAAATCATTAAATTTGAAATATACCGAATCAAAAACATATTTTATAAAATCAAGAAATTGTTTCTGAGGAATTTTTTTTATAAATTTGAATCAAATCCCAACGGTTTTGTTATTCAGTTTTGCTTCTCTCTTTTGCTCCAGTTATGGAAATTACTTGTAATTTTGATTCACTCATGTCATATTGATTGCTCTTTAATTTTTTTTAATAAGCTCTAATTATTTCCTAAGATTAAATAGTAAGAAATGGAGCACAGTAATTTAATAACCATTTTTATAGTTTAATTTTTTAAGTATTGGCAATTACTAGTGGATTATTCCTCAATATTTTATCACTGATTTTTTACAGTTTCAGAATCAAAATATTTATTTGTCTTCAAATAAGGCAATTCTCCACATACGCGGAACTTTTGAAATATGAATCTTTTTATAAATTGTATTTTGTAGCTTAAGTTAGCTTTGGTAGCACTCAAAAAGATTTGGTTAAATTACACATGCTACAAATAGAAAAATTGTTTTTTAAATTAAAAAAATCTTTTAATAAAAGTAATCGAAGGGTCTAGCAACACCGACAATATTTGCTCTTCACTCATCGAATTTCGTTGAATCTACGCCTGGCCAAAATTAATATCAGAACGTTGAAATATATTATATTTGCCAATTCTAATATCTCTCTATGTAAACTAAAATTATTGATCTAAAAACCTTACTTGTTTGGCAAAAATTTTTCGGGTGTATAAAAGTTTATTATCGATTTTCCCTGAGAAGTCAAAAGTAAGGTTGCATCAATGAATCTTACTTTTAAAATATAAAAAGAATAAAAACTTTTAAAGAAATAAGAAATAGTGATTAATTTTCTCCAAGAGGAGCACATTTTCTGTTGGTATAACTTATAAAACATTCAAAACAGTGATTTTTAGAAGAATCAACTTTTTCAGTTGAAAAAAATTGTGTTCCTTTTTCGAATATTTTCAAACTTGACTGTTTCAGTTTCAGCTAATTTTTAACTTTTTAAATTTTCCAAAGACCTTCAGCAACCTCTCGCATATTCACTTTTTTTGAAAAAGGTGAAAAATCAGGAGGTAGGACTTACAACTTTTTTGCAATAAGTGCCAATTCCCAGTTAGGGCCAGACCCGAAATGAAACGTCTAATCCGATCAGGCCCTGACTGGGGTATCCATAAGGAAGGCCCGATCTGGCCCTGACCAGGTCCCTTCTAATTTTTATTTATAAATATATCAATAAAATAAATTTATTTAATAAAAAAGCCAACAATTATTTAAGAATATCAAACTTTATTATTTAAATATTTCAAAACAATTATCGTTAATTTTACAGAGAGTTTAAAAGTCTTTGTAATCTGTCGCATCATTTATCCTTGTAACGTATTGAACAATAAACTTTATATAAATATTTTGAAAAATATTCTGAAACTTATCGTTAGATTCATGTATTTTGTTGAAAATTCATCTTTTGTATTGAACCTTGATCTTCTTGGTGGAAAATCTATCATTTTTGGTTAAAAATTGAACAATTTTCTTGAAAATTATTTTGTCTGCTTAAAGTTAATTTTTTATCAGAGTTTTTATCTGAAAATTTAACTATTCTATTTTCAGTTGACTCTTCATCATGTATATTTTGTGAGATAAATACTCGATTATTCCGTAGAAAATTTAAGTTGTAAAGTCGTCTTTTTAGGTAGAAAATTAATCTTGTTTGTTGAAAATTCAACTGATTGTTCGAAAATTTAACGATTTGGTAGAAAATGTATATTTTTTGTTAAAACGTCGTCTTTTTAGGTAGAAAATTCAACTTATTGTTTGAAAATTCAACGATTTGGTAGAAAATTCATATTTTTTGTTAAAAAGTCGTCTTTCTGGGTAGAAAATTATTCTTGTTTGTTGACAATTCAACTTTTTGGTTGATAATTCAACTATCTTATTAAAAATTCATATATTTTGTTAAAAAGTCGTCTATCTGGGTAGAAGATTATTGTTGCTTGTTGACAGTTCAACTTTTTGGTTGATAATTCAACTAGTTTGTTAAAAATCATCTTTTTTGTGAAAAATTTATTCATTTCTTTTGTGAAGCCACTGTTTTATAAATATTAGCCTTTTTAGCTTAAAAACTTTACTCTTTTTTTTTCCTTTCTTCTTCTTGAAAATCTTAGTATTTGATTCAACTTTAATCTTTTTTGTTTGAAAAATCGACCGTTTAATTGAAAAGTTTTTTGGCCCGTGGAGTAAAGAATAAAAAAGTGAGGTTATAATGCCAAAAAGTTACAGCAATTAGTCTATACGTACTTTTATAGCATACTAAAAAGAAGAATGGGATGTTTTTGTACAATTGGTCCATATTCTGGATCCCAATTCTCAATTTATTTAATACTTTCACGCAAAGAAGAACAATAAATGTTCTTCAAAATGTCGACGCTTTCTTATAGTTCACTGTCGGAAATCTTAGAGAGCTGGATGATTCTAGTGGAAAATTATAGGTTGATATGAACACCTCACCCCGGTCTAAACAATTTGCGTGAATGATTAACGAGGTGAATTGAGAATTATTTAAAGCGATTTATCCACATGACTTTACTGGTTTATCTGTTTGCTGTTCGTCACTTTTACAAAGTTCTCTTCCTCTTGTCCGTATGTTGCCAAATAATCGAACGGAAGACTAATCGAATACATTCGAGATTAGCGCGGCAAATTCAAATCTAAATAAGTATAAACTCTAAAACGGATTGAAGAAATACCTACAATAATTGATACTAACACGGGATACTCTAGGCATGCCTACAAATCAATAAAAAAGTTGGAAATGACCTTTGGTTTAATAATATTCAATTGCCACGAAAACCACGTTTTTCTGTATTCGCCGACAAAAAGTATCAAGGGATTCCGGATTTCAAACAATTTCTAGCGAGAAAGTTGTTCTTCATAGTGAAAGGAATATTTGTGAAGAGTTTTAGGTAGATTTGTTTAAAATTGGCGAAAATATGTACTTTGTACATCTGGATGTCGCATAATATTTTGTAAAGTAAATATTTCTGCCAATTTGAACTGAATCTATCTAAAACTTTCCAGAAATCATCTTCAAACTATATATAACAACTTTCTTGCCGAAAGTTGTGTCAAATCTGAAGCTCTATTGATACTTTTTATCCGCGTATCTAAAAAACGCGTTTACCGACGCGACGGTCTTAATATGTGATTGAATATCATTAAAAAAAGGTAATTTACAACTTTTTTATATTTTTTCAGGCACTACTAGAGTATATTTTGTATTTTCACCAAATTTAAAGCCATTTGTGTAATATATGGCTGAGTATGAGATTTATGTTTCTAGCATTTATTGATTTTAATAATTTTTTTTAGTTTTTAATTTTTATTGTTAGAGGTAATCATCGGACAAAAGGAATGTTGATAGAGAAAAGTTTCGGGGGCTAACGCTTTTAGCGTTAACGATCTTCAGTCGAGTTATTGAATCCGAGAGATCAATTTATCCCTAGGGCAGGAAAGTGCCCTGTCTGTAGAGAATTGCCCATATAAGTTTGGTCAAAATTGGCAGTAACTGCATGTCGTCCCACTTTGGGGATTTTTTCATCATAAATGGAATGTCCAGGTGAAAAATCATTCCAGCATGAACTCTCCGTTTATTGACGTAAAAGTGGAAGTAGAGGGTCAGTTTGTGCCAATAAACCGAGTCGCGTGCTTATCAGCGTCAGACGCTCGTTCACCGCTCTTTTGAAGCTTTGTTTTTTGGCCGTAAATTGGAAAATAATCATGTCAGCATTCTGCTGAAAAAGGAATATAATTAAAGTGCACCTTTCCATTTCCGAGAATAAAGACCAAAATTTGAAGTCAAGCTTTCCAATTCACGAACAAAAAGTTCAGGGTCATAAGATTCCATGAAATCCTTTTGTCTCTCTACTTTATTTTTCATTGCTTACTATTTTTATATTTAACGCAGAAAGTTTTGTAAAAATAATATAATATAATTTTCAAGGTGTCTACCTGACCAGGAAACAGGAAAACCGGGAAATGACTAATATTTTCCTCTTGAATGTAGTAATATGCAAACCAAAAGTGGTTTCATGTAATTTATGACGCTAACTCTGAGTTGGAACAGGGAATTTTTTGAAAAAATCATAATTCTCGCTTGGAATAGGGAATTTTTCAAAACGGTTACAATTCTGACTTGGAATAGTGAATTTTCTAAAAAAAATTTTATTCCAAGTTATGATAGGGGATTTCAGCAAAGAATTATAATTTCGACTTTGAGACAGGGAATTTTTTAAAAGATTTATAATTTTTAGTTGGAACAGGGAATAGATAGAAGAAATATTTGAAAAATTCTCGTAAAGAATTACAATCCTGATTTGGAACAGGAAATTTCGGAAAAGAATTATAATTTTAAATTGCAACAAATAATTGTAGTATTGAAATATAATTTTGAGTTTGGGACAAGAAATATCTGAAAAGAAACACAGTTTTGACAATGTGAATAGGGAATATAAACATTTCCTCATATAAATTTGATAAAAAGGGAGTTACTATATTTTAAAATTATAATAGAAAATGTTGCCAATAAATATAATGCTGTCTTGGGAATGGAAATTTCCGTAAATAATTAGAATTTTGAGAATGGAATAGGCCATTTTTGGCATGAAATGGAAAAATTTTGAAAATAATTTTCATTCTGATTATTAACAGGGCACCTTACGAAAAGAATCTCCATTCCAAGTCAGAATTCGTCAGATTTTTAAAATCCCTTGTTCCCAATCAGAATTTGTTTGAATTTAAACATTCTTTTTTTTTTTGCAAATAAAAATTTCCCAGTATAGGAAACTTTCCGGTTTCAAGTTTTATTAAATTAAGTTACTATATATTTGAATTATAGTATAAAATGTTGTAAATAAATTTAATTCTGAATTCAAAAATAAAATGTTAGGAAATAGTAGTAATCGTGACTTCGTACAGGGATTCTCGTAAAGAATTATAAGTTTTTTTGGAATTGGCAATTCTTATCATGGAACGGAAAATTTTGAAAAACTTCATTTTGATTTATAAAAAGGCATCTAACAAAAAGAATCTCCGTTCCAAGTCAGAATTCGTCAGATTTTAAAATTATACCTTGTTTCAAATCACAATTTGTTTGAATTTAAACATTCTTTTTTTTTTGCAAATAAAATTTTCCAGAATATGGTACGCTCCTCTTCCAAATTTCACAGAAAGGAAGTCACTATATTTCTGAAATATAAAAGAAATTGTTGTAAGTAAATATAATTCAGATTCAAACGGAAAAATTATGCATAGTTGGAAATATTATATGTAATTTTTCCCCCTTTATGTATATACAAACTATATATAATTTTTCCGCCTGTGAACTTTTGAAAGGGATTTTCAGGAAATGAATGTAATTGTGATTTTTAAAACAAAATTTCCGTAAAGAATGATCATTTATGCTTCAAAACAGGGAAATTTTGTAAAGAATTTAAAATTTCACTTGTGAAGAGGGAATTATAATTTATTTATTTAAACATTTTTTTTGCAAATAAACATTTTCCATAGTATGAGACTTTCCTCTTCCAAATTTAAAAAAAAGTGGGTTACTATATTTTTAATTATGATAGAAAATTTTGTAAACAAATATAATTCTGATTAGGAAAAGAGAATTTTAGGAAATAAAAGTAATTATGTCTTGGAACAGGAATTTTCCGTAAAGAATTAGAATTTTGACAGTCTAACCGGTAATATATTTGGCATGGAAAGGGGAATTTTGCAAGATAATTTAATTTCTGATTCATAAAAAGAAAATTCACAAAAACAATTCCTTTTCCAAGTCAAAATTTGTCAGATTTTGAAAATTCCTTGTTCCAAAACAAATCTTTCTTCAATTTAAAAATTCTTCCGTTTTGAAAATGAAAATTTTCCAGAATTCTGACATGATCCTCTTCCAAATTTTAGAGAAAGCAACTTCTCATATTTCCAAATTATAATAGGAAATGTTGTAAAAAAATATAATTCTGACACAGGTGGAAAAATTATCCATAGTGGGAAATATTATATATATTATTTTCTCTATGTACATATATAGGTTATATATAAATTTTCCGCCTGTGAAAATTTAAAAGGAAATTTTAGAAAATATATGTAATTGTGATTTATAACACTTCCGTGAAGAATTACAATTTATACTTTGGAGCAGATTATTTTCGTGAAAAATTATATTTTAGACTTTAGAACAGGGATTTTTAAAAATATTCCTACCCAAATTCAGAATTTTATAATTAAAATTTTTTTTTTTCAAATTTGCAAAAATTCCCTTTTCCAGATAAGAATGGTAATTCTCATGACCAAAAATGATCTAATGTCCCAACTTGAAATTATCATTCAAATCTTTTGAAATCTTTGAAATTGACCTGAAATAAACCGGGAATTGAAAATCTTGAATCAGGTAGACAGCTAGATTACATTAATTAGAAAATTATTGTAACGTCATAACGACTGTATAATTAAAGGACCCATTACGATCAAAAATACTCTAATGAAGCTAATGTTCCTACCCCTATAAAAGGGGGTTTAAATACACCTATAAAAGTATATGGTTAAATTAATTATGATTAAAAATGAGAAAAAGGTTTTAATAATTTTAATATTTAATAAGCCCATTCCTAAAGGTAACTTTTCTGTTCTGTTTACGCATGGTAATGGGTTTTAAGATGGTAAACGGAAAAGGTCTCACGTTTGTTTTACTAGGATCGACCTTTATCGACGAATCGCGTGACTTAAAAAAGAACCTTGTGTTATTCAAGGATTGTAGGGGTTTATGAGGGCATTTATTGAACGAGGATATCGTAATAAAAGAATAAATATCTCGAAAGAGAATTATGACCGCGCAAAATGGTTCCTGTGTGGCAATATCGAGGACAGAGAAATGGTTTTTTAACTCCTGGCCCATAAATCTGGATAATAAAATGATGCATCTGCTTTTTCAGAATTCAAAACGATATTCCGTTGTTTGAAAAGCAACAAAGAATTGTACTTTCTTGCATAATTTCCATTTTTAGTCCTTTTTTTGAAAACGCCAACTTTTTTATTGATGCATAAACCTTAATAGTTAACTGATCATTAAGATTGGCCTTGCTTTCTTGTGAACATACATGTGGTAATTACTCTTCGGAATCTTTTTCCAAGCCGTTATTGACGTGCTCGGACAGGTCAATCAGTACCCTTCCAGAAAAAAAGCTGAGCAATAAATCTTTTTTTTTTCTTTCCCGTTAATGAACTACTGTCGACTTTCTCGTTTATACTCGCCTTTCAATAAAATCAATGTTAAATCTTTGTTTTGATTAAAATTTTTTAAACGATTTCTAGAATTTCCCTTGAGGGCGACTTCATATTTCAATGAATTTTTGATTGGCGTGAATTTGTTTTCAGTAAAGAAATTATGAATTCCCAACGCGTTTAATGAAAATTGATATTGGAAAATGTAATTAAATTTTCCAAATGAATGATCTGCTTTCTCATTGAAATTGCTAACGGAGTTTTGAAATTAATTTCAAATCATACGTCGAGAATGATGGAAAATTCCGGATGCAAAATTCCATGTGCGCAGTGTTCAAATTCGAACGAATTTATGATGTGCTCTTTATGAAACTGGTATATTGAATCAGTAATGTTTTAAAAGAAAATAACGAAAGTTTTGATTTTTTTTTCTTGCAAAATTCTGTGTAAAGAAGAAACATAGAATAAACGTTGCTTTCAGAAAAATCATTATTTTAACACTGAAAAAATGCTTTGTGTTGACTTAATATAAGGTAAAATCAATACTTTTGTAATTAAAGTACGTAAATAATCAATTTAATGAGTAGCCCAATAGTTATAAACAAATTTTATAAACAATTACTCTAATGTACCATTTTAGTACGTGGCAAATTTTTTCTTTGCTTTTATTGCTGGAATTTATGGCAAAAGTGTCATCCAGTAGCAAAACATTGACAAAAATAAGGAATTTTTACTGTTATAAACAAATTTTATAAACATATACTAGAAATTGAGATTCTGAGAAAATTGAGAAATTGAGAAAAAAAGTATTTTTTGTGGGTTCAAATAATTTTTTTTTTTAACAACACTTTTTCTATGTTTGTCCATTTTATTTATTTTTTTAACATTTTTACTAGTGTTGATAAGAATTTTGCAGGATAAAAGTAACCAAAAAGCCCCACCTAATTTCTCATTTGTTTAAGTTGAAAATTCATATGATCAGGTCGGAAATTCGATTGTTTTCTGGAAAATTCGTCCGTTTAACTTAAGAATTCAGCAAGCTGATAAAAAATTCAACTATTTGGCAGCAAATTTAACTGTTTTGTAAAAAATTCGGTTTCCTAAATTGAAAATTGTTTTACAATGAAAATATAACAATCCCATTTTTTGTTAAGAAGGGATCTTTTTAGTCTAAAATTTCAACGTTTTTTTTGCAAATTCTTCTTTCTTGGTAGAAAATTAATCTTCTCGTTTGAAAATTTAACTATTTGGTTAAAAATGTATGCATTTTGTTGAAAATTCGTCTTTTTGTTAGAAAATAAAATTTTTTTTATCGAAAATGCAACTGTTTAAAGACATAACTACTTTGCTGAAAATTTGTTTTGTTTTTTTTTGTTAAATTATACTTCGCTATATTTAAAATTGAAACCTTTTTTGTTGAAATGTTCACTATTATATTTTTTATTGAGAATTGGTCTTTTTAGGTTTAGTATTCAACTCCTTCGTTGAACGTTGAATTACTTTCTTTAAAAAAAAGTTTTGGGTAGAAGATTCATAATTTTAGTACAACATGTATCTCTTCAGTTGGAAATTGAAATACTTTGCTTTCCTTTTTGGGTTGAAAATTAACTTTTTTTTTTAATTTTCCAATTTTGGGGTTGAAAGTTCAACTGTTTTGCATAGAAAATACGTCTTTTTACCTTGAAAATTTCAGAATTTGGTAGAAAATTCATCTATTTTGTAGAAGATTCGTTTTTTTTTGTATTCAAAGTTCATCTCTTTTAATGAAATTTTAACTGTTCCATGTTTTGTCAAAACGTGATCTTTTTAGTTTAAAAATTCAATCATTCGGTTGAAAATTTATGTAATTTGTCGAGAATTCATCTTTCTTATTAGAAAATTATTCTTCTTGGATTAAAATTCATTTTTTTTTGACTTAAAAATTCTAATTTTCGGATAAAATTTGTTTTCTTTATAGACTGAAAAATCTTTATTTGTAGAGGATACAAATTTTGTTGGAAATTCTTCTTTTTCTGGTTCAATTCAACTGTTTCTGATTTCAAATGGAAATCTTTCATTAGTTAAAATATCGACTATTATATTTTTTGTTGTGAGTTCATATTTTTTGGTTGAAAATTCGGAAAATGCAATGAATTGACTAACGACACAAGCTACGAAAAAAATAATAAGACATAAGTTGTTCAGCCAAAAAGAATCAAAACTCATCTGAATTTTTCATCAATAATTTTTTAATAGTAGTTTTTGTTTTAATCACGAAAATTGACATTAAAAATAAATAATTAAATTTTTTGGAAAATGACACAAAGTACGAAAAAAAATAATAGAAAAAAGTTCTTCACCCGAAAAGGACGTACAAATTTGTTATAGATAATTTTTAGATAGTAAGAGTAGATTTTCTTTTAATCGTATAAAATAAGATTAAAAAAATGAATTTTTCGAAAAACGACACAAAAGTCGAAAAAATGAGAAGACAAAAGTTGTTCAAGCAAAAAATATCTACAAATTTGTTATGAAATCTTGTTATAAAAATATATTAAAAATTAAAAATCAGCTTTTTTCGTTCAAATTATGTCTACAAAATTTGCTTAGAACCACCTTACGCTAGGATGCGTATTTTTAGTTTAAATCGTAAAACGTAGCATTTGAAATAAAATAAATTTATGGAAAAACGACACAAGTTGCAATAAAAGGTTTGCTAACAATTTGCAAATATTAAAGTAATCATGAAGAATAAAATTTGTACTTTATTTTGTCACATCTGAATAAGCAGCTCCTGAACGAGGTACGGAAACAAATATAATACACATTTTATATAATAGAGTTGAAAATAATGTAGAAAAGTTCGAATTTCCGACCAAATTGAGTGCGAAGCACGAGACGCGTGATGAGAATGTGTTCGTTAAAGCCGAAGGAGTTTTAACAAAAGAGAATTCACAATCACTAAATTACAGTTGTCGATGCGGTGACCTTTAATTTTAAAAGGCCTGTGCACAAAAGTGAGTTTGAAATCGTAATTGAATTTTCTGCAGTTTTCTCAAACTTAAAGCTGAAATTAATCGAACTTGATAATGAGATCGGATTATTAAAGTAATGATCCTAATTTAAACATGAAAGCCTCAGATTTTTAAAGTATTTTATCGTATTTTTTTCACACCGAAAGTCTCTGTATTTTTTCGAAAACGTTTCTTATTTCATAAATAGATTGAAAAAAAATGATCCATTATCAAGCAACTTGCCTAAACAATAAAGTAATAGTAATACCCATCAAATATGACTTGTGTCTCCAGTAATTGACTAAAGGTCATTAATATTTCATGAACTCTTTCGATAGCAGACAAAAGCGGCCCATTTGTCACCATTTTTTTTTTGTCAATGTCAGTTTAATTACTGGTATAATTGTCGCTCTCAAAGGACCTGTTACTCTATTTCCGGTAATTTGTCGAGTTTTGTGACACAAGAGGGTAGAAATTTAATTTTGCAGCTATCTCTATGAATAATTTCGTGCCAACTAATTTCCAAGTTAAACTTGCGTATAACATTTTCATGTATAGCCATTGGCTCCAACGCGTCAATTAATAATAACCTGTAAAAATACTTATTTGACACTTAAAAAAAAAAATTACTCGAAACTCATTTATACCATTTTCCTTTTCAAATAATTGCATAAAACTGAAATTCATATAATTGTTCTTTGAATTTGTGATTCATAAAAGCATGAAGCAATTAAAAAATTCCGTCAATACGATATTGTTGAAAAGACATCTGGTGCAGATGAATGCCTGCGTTTCAAATTCAATTCATACACATGGCTGGATTTTTGTTTCCATAAAAAAGAACAAAAAAATGTTGTCATCAAAATCCAGTGTCCTGGGAATTTTTCGGTCATGCATAAAATACAGAACAAAAGAGAATATTCGGTATTAAAAAGAGGTGATTCTACTTTTCGCTACGATCGTATAGTTATTGAGAAAATATTGTGTCTCTTTATTTGCTGCATTGTATATTAGGGTGGGTCAAAAAACTCGATTTTTTAAAACTTGAAACGCAATAGTGCGGAAAACAAATCGGGGTCAAACAAATTGTTAATTTTGGTAAATATCTACAGGTCGCGTATGGCTTTCAAATTTTTATTTCTCAACCAGTTTTCTATGGGCCGGAAAATTGTAGCAAATTTTTTGTAAGTACAATTCTTATTAATGCAAAATAATGTCAAATTGGAATTTCAATTCCAGCTCGGTTTTGGTTCTCATCCGAAACCGCGCAAATCGAGTTGGCTGAAATTGAAGTTTGACTGCATTATATTTTTGGTTCAGAATTTATCTCTTTTGTTTAAAATGTTTACCATTTGGTTGAAGATGCAACTATTTTGTTGGAAATACGTTGTTTTTTAGTTAAAAATTCATTTTTTCAACTAGAAATTTAAATAATTTATTTTTGGCTGAAAACTGATAGTTTTTTATTAAGAATTC
>CAKNXH010001048.1:106544-133448 GCA_932178445.1 Andricus quercusramuli
TGGCTTCAGCTGAAGCTGGCACTACTACATGTTTTTGACCAAAATTACCGGGCACAAAATTTTTTTTCTGCAGAATAAATTAGCACTAAATAGGCACTAAATTATGGCATAGTGCCCATATCTGTATGACAATGTTGTAATTCCAGCTTCCGGGACCTTGATTATAGAATTAAGATAAACTGAATTTTAAAAATGGAGAATAAAAAAATGTCAGTTATTGCATACTTTAAGAGTTTGAAATTGATTAATATTTAATTTGTAGAAAAATTCAAACTTCTTTAGGACATGAACAATTTAAAATAGGAAACAATGAAGATTTGACTATGTTAAAAATGTTAAAACTAAACATTGTGCTATTGGAATTTATACTAGTAGGATGTATATATACATAAAATACATACAACAACAAAAATACTTTGTTATCATTCAAACTGTAAAATCCTTGAATGAGTTCAAAATTGAAGAAATAATGTTTTTTCGTCACTCGTCGCATTTCTTCTTTCAAAGTTCTCTCAAGTATTCCCTCTTATTGCATTCACGTACACTTTATTGATTTTTCTTCTAATTCTGTTCCTGAAACTTATAACCTAATTTTCCTAATGCTGGCGGGTCATAAATTTGTTTGAAATCTTCCGACCAAATCGATTCCCTAACCCGCACCTGCATAAGTCACGCAAAAGTGCATACATAAATCAACGAGCACTATCCAAATAGTATCCTAAAATATCCAGCGAGCAAGTTTTTCTGACGTCCAGGAAGTCAGGAACATTTCCCGTTTCGGGAAAGTAATTTCCCTGAAATGTAACGAACCTAGAGGAGTACGTGTATGGTATGGAATATTCACCCTCTTGATTGCGGTATCACTGTACGGGCATCGCCATCGCGATTTAGAGAATAATGCTGTCACGCAGGTTCGACTGCAATTCGTTTTGCACACTCATTACGTGACGTGAAAATAAAACAGTAACAATTAAAACATGGGTAGTGCTTTCTCGAGTTTACAGTTCTAGCGTCTATGTTTTAATCAAAAGAAGAGGGCACAGTGGGACCAAACGCATATTCAATACATAGAATTCCTGAAAATAAAACAAGAATTAACGATAAAATTTGGACAACCACCACAAAATGCTCCTGTTGCAATTCCTAAAAAACAAAATAAGAAAATTTGTTTCTTTGGACAAAAATAAGAAAGAGGAAAGAAAAATGAGAAGGCGACCAACCAAATCCCTTTCCTTCTCTTTTTTATTTCTTTTCGTCCTTTTTATTTTTATTATTATCAAATCACAATAAAGAAGCATGCAAGGTATTTACCAACGTTTCAGTGCTCACACAGCACCCTTATCAAGGCAAGAAAATGAAAACAGGTGGGAACAGCGACCAAGCGACGACGCTATCGCTTCGATACCTGAGATCTGAATGTAGGCCAATAGGCCAATCCGTCACAACAAACAAGAAATAAGAGAAAATCAAGACTCATGGAAACTGAATGTAATTAATCAAACTTGAATAACTTTTGTTTAATCTATCTAAATCAGTTTTTAAATTAATAGAGGACTTATTTTGTTTTTTAATATAAAGCATTTCCATGAATTCTCTCTTTCTCTCATTACTTTCACTATGTAAAATTTCAACATTATCCCAGTCAAACTCATGGTCAACATTAACAAACGCTCTCGTTTGTCTAGCAAGAACACTCTTATAACAACGTCCTAAACGAACATCACTTTTGTGCTCCTCCACCCTAGTATTAAGAAGTCTTCCAGTCTGTCCCACGTATGTCATCTTACAGACCTTGCAAGTGATCTTGTAAACCACACCACCCTTTTTAAATTTATCTAAAGGATCTTTACCAAAAGTTATTATTGAATCCATTTTGAATGGTATACGGAAAATAGTATGAATATTCAATTTTTTTTTAACATGAATTGAATAGTTTTAGAAATTTGACCAAAAAAAGGAAGAACAAAAGTTTCTGATTATCTGTAGCTGAAATGTTACTTTGTTTGTTTTTGATTTGTGGAATTCTAATTGTGATTTGTTGCTCAACCAAATTTTTTGGGTAATGATTCAGAAAAAGGATATTCCTAACAATATTGAAATTCTCTTTGTGAAATGAAATGTGGGACAAACCTAGAGACCTGTCGAATAAGTTTTTGATGACTGCAATTTTGTTTTGAAAAGGATGAGCCGAAAAGAAATTTAAAATTCTACCTGAACATCTATTTTTCCTGTCCCAATTGGTAATAATATTACCATCCTGACCTTTAATTACTTCTACGTCCAAAAAACTGATTTTACTATTTTTCTCTATTTCGTGGGTAAACTGAAGTTTTGGATGAAAACTGTTGAAAGCATCAAAAACCGCCTGTGACTTTACTAGAGGAACACACAACAAGGTGTCATCAACACACAGATATTAAAAGGGCAAAACAAAATCCAGCTTCTTGAAAGCAAAGACTTCCAAATCTTCCATACCAAACTTTTGCCTATAAAAATATCCATTAAATTTAAAATAAGTTGAATTCATAATGAAAACTATCCCTTCAATAAAATCTTTTTGACTTAGTCGAGTACGTGTCCTTATATTGTCCTATCTATTTGAAATTGCTTGTTTAACTAATTCAAGGGGTATATTTGGGAACATTGCAACAACATCCAAAGAAATCATTACATGGTCATCAGGGACAGTTTTTTGAATAATATTTTTTTGAAATTCCCAGCTATTTTTAATATTGTATTTAGAAGTTGTAATTGAGTCTTTAAGTATCAAATTAAAGTCTTGTTCTAAAAATTTCGTTAGAGTGTTAATAGTTGAAACAACAATTCTCAGAGGATAGCCCTCCTTATGAATCTTTCTCAAACCATAACATCTTGCAAGAACTGTGTCCCTAGTATTTATATCAGTCCATCTTATATCCTTTCCCAAAAGTCCTTTCTTTCTCCAATTGTTTAGCATCTTGAAAGTGTCTTTTCTTAATTGTTTTAACGGATTTTCACTCAAGAATTCAAAGTTATCACGATTGGAAAGTAAATCCTCCATATCCCTAATATAATCTGATTTCTTCATACAAACTGTGATATTACCTTTATCAGGATTCATGCAAATTATATCAGGATTGTTCTTAAGGAAATCTTTTGTTACCTTGAAACTTTCAGAAAATTTACAATCAATACTACTAATGTGCAAACAATTCTTATCAACAAAACTCTTTAACAAATGTAAAACCTTGTTTCGGAAATCTTGTTGATCCAATATTGGAACTTTGTATATACTTGATTCAACATCTTTGACTATTTCCATCATTTGTTCCGATTTACTTTTTTATCACATGGTTACTGAAACCTTTACCTAATCTGAGAATATCTGTAACTGAATCAGGGATTTGAATATTTGCTAAATTTACAAACCAAGGATCCTTATCTTCTTCTTCAAAAATTTTGTGTAAATTCAAATTTTGCTCTTGAATATTAGTTTGTTGATCAATCAAAATAGAAAGTTTGTTCTCATGCTTTTTATCATGGCTTAAAAATCTTTAATTAAGGAAAATCTGACGGTTTAGAAGAGGAATGATTTTATCTTGTGGGAAACATAATTCTAATTCACTTTTAGTTTTTGAGATTTTTACTTATAAAAAATTAACAAGATTTGAAACATCGTTGATCAGTAAATTCAGCATTCAGTGTTTGAATTTCTTTAAAGTATGTTCGAATTGTCTATTGCAAAAATTACTGTGAAAAACAAAATCTCTAAATTTGTTATCCAGATCTTAATTTTGGTTGATATCAGACCATAATTTAACCTTCCTGAAGGCTTCAGGACCATATGCAACTTTGATCTGATTAAAAAACATAATATTTAAAGGAAAAAAAGCGGGGGTAGAAATGACCTCCAATCCAAGTCAGCTAAATTGAAATTCAAGAATTTTGAATCAGACTAAAATCAAATTCAAAATCTCATTTAACGTCCAATAATCAAGTAAATATATAGAATTCCTGAAAATAAAATAAGAATTCAACGATAAAATGTGGACAACCACCACAAAATGCTTCTATTGCAATTCCTAAAAAACAAAATAAAAAAATTTGTTTCTTTGGACAAAAATAAAAAAGAGGAAAGAAAAATGAAAATGCCATCAGGAATTCTATATATCGATTTTTTTCTTGTTAATTACAGAGCACTAAATTTCTAATAGCACCTTGGTCATGATTTTTTGAATTTTTATTTGCTTATTTATTATATGTTTACTCAAAGTATGAGAAAATCGACATTTTTCAAATAATTATTATTTACTCCCCAACAAGAATTCGCATATAATGAAAATCATCTTGAATCAACGCAAGAGTACTCCCAGGATACAAATAATTTAATTATTGTATGTTTTAATTATTATAAACAAATTAAATTAACAAATAGCCAAATATCGTAGTTGTGATTAAAAAACATTTGTTCTCAGCTAAAAATGCTTCAAATTATTGTGAGAATAATTGTTAGTCAGAATATCCATGAATTATTAACATTTAGAATTGTTATAAACACAGGCTGCACAGTCTTCCCCTTTTTTCCTTAGTTTCCCCTTTTTTCTTGAAATTCCCTTTTTTCCCTATTCTCAAAAAACTTCCCCTTTTTCCCCTTTTCTTTTTCAATATGCGATATTTGAAATTCTAACCATTATTTAATAATAATTAAAGCAATTGTAGCACTTAAATAAATTATTTATGAATAAATAAGGTACACGTTTTAAGAATTTAAGAATTTTTTTTCAGAATAGAAAATCATTTTATATTTTCCCAGAAATCTTAAGAGAATTTTGTTCTCTTGAAATCTTTCAAAATTTTTAACAAGTTTCAATATTTTTTTCGATATATTTAAGAATATAAATTTTGTTAAAAATTTTTTGAAATCTTTCAATTTTAAATTATTTTTTAATATTTTTTAAAATTTCTACATATATTAAATATCTTTTAAAATGATTCAAGTGTTTCCTGAAATTAAAAAAAAAATCTTCCAAAATTAAGAAATGTTACACATTCTCTCCAAAATTTTAGGACATCTTTGGAAAAGTTTTGAAATATTTAAAAAAATATTCTCTCGAAATTATTTTTACAAAATAAAAAAATCTATGAATTTTTAGAAACAAATTGCGTTCGCTTGAAACTTTTCTAAACTTTTTTTTCGAATTCATTGCAAATCTTCATTTTGTTTTAAACATATACGAACTTCATACAAAATTAATCTTCTATTAGGAAATCATTCAAAATATTTTGAAATCTTTTTCAATTTTCTCTTAAATGTTAATTTTCAAAATAATAAATCGTGTGAAATTTTCGTAGGAGTCTTTTTTTTTATTCTCTTGAAACATATCAAAATTCTTTTAAAAACTTTTTTTTAATCTTAAAAAATCTACGTTTTGTTTAAAATTGTTTGAAATCTTCAAATTTCAAATAATTTTGAATATTTTCAAAACTTTCAACCTGCAACTTCAATCCTGCAAAATTAAAAAGATTGGCTTAAAATATTATTAACTAATCTCCAAAACTTTGGGACATGATTTGAAATGTTTTGAAATATTAAAAAAATATATTCTCTTGAAATTAATTTTAAAAAATAAAAAAATCTTCTTTTTTTTAAACTTATTCGAGTTTAAATTTTGTTTAATCCTCTATATTCTTTTTTGAAATTGTAACAAATCATTTAAAATATTCGAAATCTTTTTCAATTTTATCTCAAAGTTTATTTGAAGAAAAAAAAATCATTTGAAATTTTTTTAGGTATCTTAAGATATTTTTTTTTGGTCTCTTGAAACCTATCAAAAATCTTGAAGAGCTTCTTTTTCCGAAATCTTTAATAATATACATTTTTTAAACACTTTCTGCAATCTTCAAAAGTTATAAAATCTGTTCAAAACTTCTAAACCATAAAAATATATATATTTTTTTTAATTTTTAATTTTTCTTAATTTTTTTTTTAGAATCCTGCATAAACTTACTCCAACTTGAATTGTTTTTCATCTTCTATTTTCTTTTCCGAAACCGTAGGAAATCATTGGAAACGTTTTGAAATCTTTTTCAATATTCTCTTAAAATTTATTTTAAAAGTTAAAAATTAATTTATATTTTCCCAGAAATCTCAAGACAACTTTTGTATTTTCTTAAAAATTTTCAAAATTTTGAAAAAGTTTCTATTTTTTCTTGAAATATTCAGATGTTAATTAAATTTTGAATATTCTCAAAACCTCGACACTTTCTAAATGTCTTTAAAAATGATTCGGATTTTTTCTAAAAAAAAAGTTATCGTAAGGATGAAATGACACATCTTGGAGAGAAATATTTATGAGAACGATGTTAAACACATCAAAAGTTTGTATTTAACTAATTTTATTTTTTCTCTGACTTTTTTATGAAAAATCATTTAAAATTATTTATAAATGTAACACGTCTTACCACAACATTGTTTCTTCTTTTCGACATATGAAACTAAATGTTTAATCTTTCCCCTATTTTACCCTTTTGCGTGAGAAAAGTACCCTATTTCCCCTTTCTTGAGCTCTTTTTGCGCTGTGATCCCTGTAAACAATTTTTTGCACAAGTTTTGAATTTCTGGTTTTTTCAATTGCGGTTTTTCTTTTAGCATTTGAATTGATGCAGATATTCTCAAAAATAATATGTTTTCAATTATATTTGTGAAAATACAACGATTGTTTATTTTTTAAACAAATGAAATAAATAAATATAAAACTTTGGCACTTTGGCCTGGAAAACAATTTTTTGCTACAAAACTGCTTTAAATGTTTGTGAGAGAGATTTACAGTCACTATTCTCATATAGAATCAACAATGAGCAATTTTTACTATTCATTGTTATTATTTAATTTCAAATCGCACGAAATTTTCATATATTTAAAAAATATTGTAATTTTTGTAAAAAAAAAATTTTCTCATCTGGAAGTACTTTAAATTATTGTGAGAGTGATCGACAGTAACAATTTTAATAAAACGTTATAAATTATAATATTTATAAACAATTTTTTTGAAAAATGTTGGAATTATTGTTTTTTTAATTTCTTATTTTCATTCATCATCTGAATTGGTGCAGATATTCTTGAAAGTAATACAGGTTCAATTATATTTGTTAAAATACAACAATTGTTAATCTTGTAAACAAATGAAATAAATAAACATGAAGCTTTCGGCACTTTGGCCTGGATAATAATTTTTCTGCACTATAACTGCTTTCCATTCTAGTTAGAGAGATTTGCAGTCTATATTTCTATGTAAACTTACAAATAAGCGATTGTTATTATTTAATTTCAAATATTACGAAATTTGCATGTGTTTAAAAAAGTGCCAAAGTTTTGAATTTATTTAATTTGCTTACAAGATTAACAATTGTTCTATTTTAACAAATATAATTGAACTTATGTTATTGTCAAGAATATCTGCATCAAACTTGAAATTAAATAATAACAATAATTAATAGCAATCGCTAATTGTTAATTTTACATATAAATTGGAAATAGTGACTGCAAATCCCTCTCACAAAAATTTTAAGTAGTTTTGGTACAAACTATTATTTTCCAGGCCAAAGTGCCAAAGTTTTATATTTATTCCTTTCATTTGTTTAAAAAATCAACAATTCTTGTATTTTCATAAATATAATTGAACATATATTATTTTTAAGAATACCTGCATCAATTGAGATGATACAAGGGAAACCGCAATTGAAAAAACCACAAATTCCAAATTCTTGTAAAAAAATGTTTCTAACAATTGTCATTGTTGATAATATTCTGGGAGTGCTTGTGCGTTGATTCAAACTGATTTTCATTATATGCAAACCGTTGTTGAAGAGTAAATAATATTTATATGAAAAATGTGGATTTTCTCATTTTTTGAGTAAAAATATAATAAATAAACAAATGAAAATTAAAAAATATATTACCAAGGTGATCTTTGAAATTTGGTGCTCTGTAATTAACAACAAAAATATCGCAAATCGGGGCAAAATTGAAGTCAAAAAAAATTTATTAGTTTATTAAAAATGTATTAGTTCTCATTCTATCTAAAAGTTTGAAAGTTGCTTTTTGTAGCATTTTAGTGGGATTATTCGTGATCAATTGAAAACTATTATCATCATTTCGAATGTCTAACATGTTTTGAATATAAGCGTCCCTATTTATTGCCACTGTTTTACCTCCTTTATCAGATTTCGTGATCATTAATTCAGGATGGTTTTTCAAAAAAAATTTTGTTTCTATTAAGCCCACATTAAGTTCCTTTTCTATCAAAGTTTTTAGATTGTCATTTTTTTTAAAAATCATTAGATAAACCCATAAAATTTGATCTAAATTCTTCAATTTTATTTTTTGGTATTTTTGTAATATTGGATTCAATATCTTTTATGATTTCAAGTAATTGATTATAGTTTTTTTCACTAAATTCATGGGGCTTTGCGGCACCTCTAAATATAATTTTTTTTTTTAAACAAAAAAATGGATTCATTTTTGTGTAGATTCGAACAAATTTCTGGTGTACCCCATAAAATTAAAAAAAAAACTTTTCCAATGCATTTTTGGATCACCCTAGTGCACATGATTTAGGAAAAATGTTAAGGGTTGAAACGTGTCGTGATATTGTTCGAAATGCTCTTGAGCTCACTTCATTGCCAGTTTGGTAGCAATTCCAGCAAATTGGGATTGTACGATCGACCGAATTCTTCTGTTCCTCTCGATAACACCCTTCCAGGCAATTTCTGGGAAAGGCAATGGCAAATTAATAACGAATG
Organism: Andricus quercusramuli; assembly: GCA_932178445.1. Lineage (NCBI taxonomy): Eukaryota > Metazoa > Arthropoda > Insecta > Hymenoptera > Cynipidae > Andricus > Andricus quercusramuli. The sequence continues at coordinate 115,326 of CAKNXH010001048.1, forward strand.
GATCGGGAACGTGCTTGCAGGGCACGAACTAAAACATTATTTAAAAATCTTCCAACTCTAATCTCTCGGTTATCAACATAAAAAAAATAAGTACTCAAATCTGAAGTTTTTAAAGACCTATCTCGTTACGCCTCTTTTATAGTACCTAATTATAATAATTTCTGTGGATTTTTGATTGTTTAATTTCAAAAAAATGCAATTATTCGAATTTCGATTTTCATTGCGTCAAATAGTGTTTTTTTCGAAGAAATGAAAATTAGAAAATCAAAACTTTGATATCTAAGAAAATGTTCAGTTTAAATACTGAACTACAAAATCTAGGCATTAAATGCATTAGAACTCTTCCTGATTTAAAGTATTTACAAATAATGTTAAAAAATCGCGTGCGTCCTAAACTATGACCCAAGACAGATTTATGTGTAAACATCGTCGGTAAACGTTGACTGAAATTGAAATATTACATAAAGCAAATAATAACTCACGCACATGTGGGAGTATAAAAATTTATTTTCTCTTATATATAATGTCGTGCAAAAGTTTCTGGACAGTTATTTTCCAATAGGATAATAATCCTAATCTAACAATGTAACAATAACCCTACTTTAATAATAATAAACTGTAGATTTTCTCTCTATTGACATATCCGGCATATTTTGCCGGATTTGAATGAACAAATAATTATTGTTTGAATAATAAAAACTTATTTACAAAATACTTGGAAACTCGTCCCTTATTAATTAAAAATAATTCTTGTAAAGAAAATCCGAAGGACACCGTTTTTAGTATGAATTTAATAGAGAACTGCTATTTTGCATTTTTTGGGGTCACTTTCCAAGCATAATAACAATTCACAAAAATTTTATAAAAAGTAGCTCTTTTCCCCATTTTTTTATAAATCAAGCTTTTCCCATTTAAAACCCCATGTTAATTTCAGAGGCTCGGTGGTACGGGTTAACTTCGACAAAAAAAAAGAAAACAAGAAAAATGTTAAGTTGATAAACTGTAAATATAAATTAAGTATTTATTTTTAAAATTGAACTGTAGTACGACTCTTAACAATAGAATTATAATAAAATTGATTTTATAAGACGATTCTGAATCTGTTTATAATTGAATAATTTATAGATTTTTACGTTAAAAATTGAACTATTTCAATTTGAATGCCTTACGTAATTAATTTAATGTATGCATCCGATTGAAACTTCAAAATCTTTTTTTAATTTTCAAAAACATTTCAATTAATATATTCATTATTTTAAAGTTTTCATTGTTTCATTTTTTTTAATTTTTCATTTGTAAATGACATTTTTCATTTAAGATTTTCAAGAAACAACTTATAATCACTAAATTGTACTGTTTTTAAGTTCAAATTGTTCAAAAATGATATAATTTTCAACACTTAAAAAATTCATTGATTCATTCTTCAAACTATTTTATTTGGGACCGTACTGAAATTACGTAACAGTTTAAGGGGGATGGAGGGGTCAAAAGATTTTGTTACGATTTATTACTGAAGGGGGGGGGGGGGGGTTCTTCATTCATGTATGTAACTTTCGGAAATTCACAAATTAAATCAGTATCTCGCAGAATTTGTACAGAAATTTAATATGAATTCAACTTTACGCACCAAAGGAAACTGGTGAGTGAAAAAAGGAACCTAGCCAACAACAATTTTTTTTAATTCAGGAAAAAGTCAGGGATTTGTAAAAAAATCTTACAAAAGTCCGAGATTTATATAACTTTAAATAACAAATAGCAAAAAGGCATCCTTTTTGCATGAAAATTTAACTGTTATTATCGAAAAATCGTCTTTTTGGGTTGAAAATTCAAATACCTTCGTAGAAAATTCACTTCTCATTTAAACAGTTTTTTTTTTGAAAATTTTATTTGAACCACTTTGTTAAAAAATAATTTTTTCGTTGAAGATTCATATTTTTATTTGAAAATTCGTCTCTTTGGTTAAAGTTTGACTATTTAGTTGAGAACTGATTTTTTATAATTGAAAATTTAACTGCGTGAGTAAAAGTTGAACTATTCTGTTGAATTTGTTTTTAATGAAGCTTTACCTCTTTGGTTAAAAATTTAACTATTTTGTTGAAAATTAATTTTTTTTCTGAAAATTCCTATTTTACTTGTTGCAAATTCAATGTTTGTACAGAAAATTCATCTTTTGGCTTTCAGGATCAACAATTCAGGTGAACTTTTTTTTCTTTCATCACTGAGAAATCTTTTTATTTGTTGAAAATTCGTCTTTTTGATTTTGAAATTAATTTTTTTTCAATTACATTTCATCCTTCTAGGTTGAACTATCAACTATTAAACTTTTTTGTTACGAATTTTCTTTTAAGGTTGAAAATTAAACTATTTCTTTGAAAAGTGAATTGTTTTGTAGAGAATTGAATTATTTTGTAGAAAATTTAAGTATTTTCTTAAGAAGTCATCTCTTATCGTAGAAAAGTCACTTTTTTTGTTTAAAAGAAATAAATTTCAAAATTTTTGATTTGTATATGTATGTTAATGGGATTTGAATGTTAATGGTTAAAGAAAAAAAATTGGTCGAAGAAAAATCATAGAATTTTGAAAATGAAGTTTTCTCCCTGCACAGCACGCATTATCTTAAATACAACTAATTTCCACTAGTTTCAAGTCCCATATCTTATTATTTCTGGAAACCATAAATTACGTACAGCAATAGGGGGGTAGAAACATTTTGTTACGGTTCGTTACATGGGGGTGGAGAGGGTCGATTATCCGTTACGTCATTTACGTACGGCTCCTTTCCTAAAACGCATTTTCTCCTTTGCCTGCTTAGTCAAGCTTTGTTTATAAAATACCGGTGCGGACCGATATGAGTTCTCTGAAAGAATACATTGTGTGGCATTTATATTACGCATCTACATTTAGAATTAAGCTAATTATATTTCCTGAAGAAGATTAATAAATTCTATCACTTATATCCAGAAAACAATAATTTTCCACGATTTTAAGATGATATAAGGTCAAATATTCTAGTCCGGCAAAATATGCCGGATTTCAATTTTCTTATCCGGTATATTTTATCGTACACTAAATTGAACTCTACAGAATTTAATATGAATTTAAAATGCGTGAGAGAGAGGGGGTGGAGAAGGAGAGAGAGAGAAGGAGAGAGAGAGAGATGGAGAGAGAGATGGAGAAGGAGAGAGAGATGGAGGAGAGAGAGAGATGGAAAAGGAGAGAGAGAGATGGAAAAGGAGAGAAAGAGAGAGAGAGATGGGCAAAGAGAGACTGAAGGGCTCCTGTCTGTGGGTGAAGAAAAGCGAGCCTCCGGTCTGTGCCATAAGACACAACGTGTAGCGTTACACTATGCAGTCGTGGTTTCATTCGAATCAGGCGCGACTCCCCATATCGAGGTCTAAGATGTTTACACATCAATAACTTTTAATTCATCAATTTATCAAACAATTTTATCAGATTTTTTTCGAACTTTAGGTTCATTTTTCTTGCCTGAAAAAAGCTTCGGTTTTTTAAATTTAATTTCTTCAAGTTAAGAACATGGACATATTATTTATTTGTCAAAGTTAGCTTTCAGAATTGGACTAGGATTTCGCCATCCGACACAGTAAATGTCTTGTAGATCATCCATAAAAGCCAGGCTACCCAATTTTTTTAAAAGATTTCCAAGGATTTTGAAAAATTTCAAAGGATTTTGAGAGATTTAAAAAATGGTATTTTAAAGGTTTCCCTAAACTTCATAAGAATTTTGAAAGATTGCATGGAATTAAAAAGGATTTAGGGTATTTTCAATAATTTCATGGTATTTCAGTGATAAAAATTTGAGAATAATTTTAAAATTTCCGGATAATATGTAGTTTCAATTACTTCCCTTGAATTTCGGAAGATTTGGAAGGATTTCATTAGTTTATGGAATTTTAGGATACTGAAAAATATTCCAAAGGATTTCAGAGGATTCGCAAGATTTGCGAATATTTTTTAGGATTTTTGAGGGATTTTAGAAGATTTTCGAGAATTTCAGTAATTTTCTGGGATGCTGTCTCTCAATAAGGAATTTTTATCAATTTCCCAGGCTCTCTAAGAATGTCATTGGACTTCAAAGATTTAAGAGGATTTCAAGGAATACCATCTGATTTCATGGGATCTCAACAGATTTTAGCTTATTTTAATGTATTTCAAAGAATTTACTAATAAAAATTGAGGATTTCCAAAGTATTTTCAAAGATTTTCAAAGATTTTCAAAGATTTTCAAAAATTTACAAAGATTTTCAAAGATTTTCACAAACTTACAAAGATTTTCAAATATTGCAAGGGCTTTCCTACAATTTTAAAGGAACTTCAAGATTCTAGGGTATTCCAAAAGATTCCAAAGAATTTTCAAGAGCTTTAACAAATGTTAAGAGATTTTAAAAAATAACAAAGGACCTTAAATATTTAAGGGTATTTTGAAAGATTCCAACAGATTTACAAAATTTCAAGGGATTTTAATGATGTTAAGGGATTTAAACAAATTTCGTGCTGTTTTGAATGAATTTCTAGAATTTAGAAAGATTTTCAATGATTTTATAAGACTTATGGGACCTAAGGATACTTGAAAAGATTCCAAGGAATTTTACAATATTTTAATGGATTTCAAATAACATATACAGGAAGTGAAGAATTTCAAAGATTTGACGAGATTTCAGAGACTTTTCAGTGGATTTTAAAAATTTTAAGGGAATTCAAAGAATTTTATTAGGTTTTAGGGTATTTTAAAAAGATTCCCAGGAATTTGCAACAGTTTAAAAAATTAGAAGTTATTGAAAAAGATTTGAAAGGCTTTGAAATATTTTGAGGATTTCCAAACTTGCAAAGAAATTTCCAAGCGATTTCAAACATTTCCGGGGATTTTAATAATTTTAAAGGATTCTAAAAGCTCCCAAGGTATTTCGAAGATTAGAGATTTCAGGAAGTATCAATAGATTTCAAGGAATTTCGCAGAATTTTCAATGTATTTTATTGGCTTTTAGCAAATTTTGAAGATAAAAAGTGGTTTAATAATATTTTAAATATAAACTTATTAAGCTAAACTTAACTTGAATGCAAACTTGATACGTTAAAAATTAAACAATTCACTTTGTTCAAAATCCGTAATTTTCAAATTGTGCATCGCGCTTTTTAAAGTTAAAAAAAATATGCACCTTAAACTTGGAATGTTTCTCGAAAAATTAATTTCCTGTAAACCAATTTTGATAATATTTTTGCTTTTTTCTCATATTTACAAATTTCTATATCTATCTTTATTAAAACAAATTATATTATTTCTTTGATCCTTTTTTTATGAGAATAACGATATAACTGTAGGAAATTTTCGGGCTATAGGGGTGAAAACTATTAAATAATATTCGCAATATTGCTAGGAAGAGAATATTTTAAGATGTGTTTGGATATAAAAGTGACCTGAGTCTATAAAAATGTCAGTCACGAGGTTTTGACAGAGTCGATATCTAGGGTCCACCCAAAGCCCATTCGTTTGCGTAAGGGATTAAGAATCGGAGGGTTAGAGGAATTTAGGAACAGGATCGAAGAACTTCATCAATCTCTTTTCCACTGACTTCACCCTTCCTTCTCAAATAGAAAAAGAAAAAAATGTTCACCCAAAAAGTGAAATAATAATACTTCTCTTGTAATTTGTATCTTCTTCATTTCTGCATTCTAATTTTTATTTTGTTTATTGCATACAAAATTCTTGAAAAATCAAATAAACATTGTGGTAAAAGAATTCTTTTCCAACCTCGTTTTATGATACAACAATTTTTCATTAAATTATTATCTGATGAGTTTGTTTTTATTTTTTTGTAACTGAAAATTGAATAACTTTCATAATAACAATTTTTCCCCTCAAATTAAGCAATAATTTAGCTTCTTGGTGGATTTTTGTTTCATCTTTAGATAGTGATTTCGATTTTATAGAATGCTTTTTCGCTCCCCTGAAAAATACCCATATTGTTGGTTATCTAGCTTTGTACTGCCACCCTTCAATAAATGTCCAACGTAATTGAAATTTTACCTTACTGGAATTTATGTGGCATGTATTGATAACGTGATAATAAAATATGATCTAAAAATTGTTATCTCTGATAATATTTCTTTCAGAATTGCTTTATCGTGCATGCTTTGTGCCTCAAGGCATAAAGAGTCGCCCAAGTGAAAACAGAGTGTTTTAGTCAGACTCGAGGGTCTTTTTCAGTAGAAAAGGTAGTTTTCATTGGGACATCTCTCTTTTCAGTCTCATCGACTTTCCAATCAGTTCCAGTTCCAAAAAGAGGGTTTTCTCATCACCATGAGAAACAAAACAAAAATAGTGATAATTAATGTGCTTATAAATGTTATTAAATTGAAAATTTAATATTTATAATTAATTATAGGAAACGTGGATATAAATGAAACATTCTAATTGCTTGCAAACTATAATTAAAATAATTTTACACTGGCCTTAATTTAGTATTAAACGCTAGTCTGCGTAAATAAATAATGTTTAACAGTAATAATCAGATGTAGTTTAATAACTTTGAACTTACGGCTGGACTTTGAAACAAATTTCAAATTGAAATTGATTTGAATTTGAAACAAGTTTCAAATTTATAGTTTCGGACAGATGCGTTACGAGATATTTTGGTATTTTTTTATTTACAATTTCTAAACAAAGTCATTAAAATTTTTTAAACTCCAAGAAATTGTGCTTTCATGTAAGTACTTCATTAAGATACATTTTGAAAAAACTGTTTATCAAAGAAAATGTGGGTTGATAGAAACCTCATGATTACATTTTAATATATTCACAAGAATATTTCTTTTAACAGAAAATATATTTAAAATTTTCCAAAATTTTTCTTTTAACTTCAAACATGTTGCGCCATGCAGAGAAAATTTTTTCTATTTAATAGAAATTTACCTTCACCTTCAAATTCATTACAAGACTTCAAAACAATTAAAGTTTAAAATGATTTTAGTGAATTGGAAAAAATTCAAAAAATTACATTAATTTCAGTAAAATTGTAGTGAATTCAGTAGAATTCAAGACGAATTAAAACCAAATCAAGTGAATTGAAAGCAAATTAAAACTATGAAAAAAATAATTGAATTCATTAAATTGGAAATGAGTTTAAAAAAATTCCTTTAAATAACACAAATTCTTTAAGAACCTCAGAAATTATTAAAATCTTCTGAAAATGCTGTGGAATCTTTTGAAACACCCTAAAATGTTTCAAATCCTCCTAAAATCCATTAAATTACTGAAATGAATTAAAACATCCTTAATTGAAAATCCGGAAATGAAAAATCTTTGGAATCTTTCAAAATACCCTAAAATATTCCAAGTGATATAAAATTACTTTAAATTATTGAAATCTATGAAAAATACTTCAAGATTTTTTAAATCCTTCAAAATCTTTCGAGCTTCCTTAAATTTTTTTGAAGCTTCTTAAAATTCCTTCAAATTTTTTAATCGTTTTGAAGTCTCTTGAAACTTTTTAAATTTCAAAAGAGTTCAAGAAAATTCCCTGACACTTCTCTGTTTTTCAAGGTTTTTCCTGACCTGCGGCCACCCTTAGCCAGTTAAAATCAAGAAAGACGAAATTTTTTTTTTTTAAATGTTTTTTTTTGGGTTTACTTCAAAAACAGGAAAAGCTCAAACTTTTTTGACCAGAGAAAAATATGCTCAATCAAATGTCCTATAAATCTACTTCTAAAAAGAATTTGAAACTTGTTTGAAAAGTGTCTAAACGCACTAGTCTATAAACTATAAGACATGTGATATGATCGCGTATAGACCACTCGTATATAAATCGATTCATTATGCTTCCCTTTTTTTTCCAATTTTATAGATTATCGATTATTATCGTTCACTTATGCTGATTTATGGAACAAGCGCCAACAAGGCGCCTACCTTTTTTTCTTGACGCGACTTTCTTCGCGAATGTTTCATTGTCTCCACAGTCCACAGCTTTCAGATTAATAAAACTGAAGCAATAACTTAGATTTTTCTACTCTTTGTGCGAAAATAGTCTATGACCCACAATTTATACTACTGACAGATATTATCGGACCATTAACCGGCTGACCTATTAAAATTTAGCCTTGACTTTGAAATGGAATAGCGCCATCCAGATCACAGATGAACACCCTTCTCTAAAAAATAGATGTGTCATGAAAATCTCGAAAGTATTCGTGTCGCTTTTCATTTTTAACAATTAAAAATCTCATTTTTGTAAACAAAGCAAAATATGAATAGAAGTTCATATTTCAGAATATTTCAGCTTCCTGAAATCTATTGAATTGTATCCTTTCCAGATGTTTATATAGCATAATTTAATCAATGTTTCCAAAAATATAGAAAAAATCGACTAATATAGCATTTAGTTTGACGAATTTCAATACTTGATTTTTGTGAGAGTTGTTTTTTAGTTCACTGACTATGTCAAGAAAATGTTTCATGAGATTATTAAGGCTTCTGAGCTTTAAAGGAAAGGAAAATTGGTGTTTATCGCTAAAATTGAAGAAATGTAATTTTTACCGATTCAAAATATCATTTTTCTCGTAAAACATGCAAAATATGAATAGATCATAGTTCAAAATTTTTCAGCTTCCTGAAATATTTCAAATTGTACCCTTTCCAGATGTTTAAATTGCTTAATTCAATGTTTTCCAAAAATATAGAAAAAACTATAAAAAGCGACTACAGTAGCATTTAGTTTCATGAACTTTAACATTTTATTTTCAAAAATGTTTATTTTTGGTCCAAGGACTATGCAAAGAAAATTCTTCATGAGATTATAAAGACTTCTGAGCTTTGAAGGAAAGGAAAATTGGTTTTTATCGCTAAAATTGAAGAAATGTTATTGCTACCGATTCGAAATCTCATTTTTCTCGTAAACCATGCAAAAATTGAATAGTACATAGTTGAAAATTTTTCAGCTTCCTGAAATATATTAAATTGTACCCTTTCCAGATGTTTATATTGCTTAATTCAATAAAGTTTTCCAAAAATATAGAAAAAAAATATTAAAAGCGACTACAATAGCATTTAGTTTTACGAACTTTAACATTTTATTTTCAAACATGTTTCTTTTTAGTTCATTGACTAGGTAAAGAAAATTTTTCATGACATCACTAAGGCTCTAAAGCTCTAAAGGGAAGAAAAATTGGTTTTTAACTCTAAAATTGAAGAAATATAATTTTTACCGATTCAAAATATCAATTTTCTGGTAAACTGCGCAAAATATGAATAGCCGTTCATAGTTTAAAATTTGTCAGCTTCCTGAAATATATTAAATTGTACCCTTTCTAGATGTTTATATTGCTTAATTCAATAAAGATTTCCAAAAATATAGAAAAAAGCGACACTAATAGCATTTAGTTTTATGACCCTCAACATTTTATTTTCAAAAATGTTTATTTTTAGTTCATTGACTATGTAAAGAAAATGTTTCATGACATCATGAAGTCTCCTGAGCTTTAAAGGGAAGAAAAATTGGTTTTTATCTCTAAAATTGAAGAAACATAATTTTTACGGATTGAAAAAATCATTTTTCTGGAAAACTACGCAAAATATAAATAGCCATTCATAGTCAAAAATTTGTCAGCTTCCTTAAATATATTAAATTGTGCCCTTTCCAGATGTTTGCATTGCTTAATTCAATAAAGTTTTCCAAAAATATAGAAAAAAGCGACAACAATAGCATTTAGTTTGATGAACTTTAACATCTAATTTTCAAAAATGATTATTTTTAGTTCATTGACTATGTAAAGAAAATGTTTCATGACATCATGAAGTCTTCTGAGCTTTAAAGGGAAGAAAAATTGGTTTTTATCTCTAAAATTGAAGAAATATAATTTTTACGGATTTAAAATATCATTTTTCTTAAAAACTACGCAAAATATGAATAGCCGTTCATACTTCAAAATTTGTCAGCTTCCTGAAATATATTAAATTGTACCCTTTCCAGATGTTTATATTGCTTAATTCAATAAAGTTTTCCATAAATCTGGAAAAAAAACGATAAAAAGCGACTACAGAAGCATTTAGTTTTACGAACATTAACATTTTATTTTCAAAAATGTTTATTTTTAGTTCACTGACTATGCAAAGAAAATTTATCATAAGATTGTAAAGGCTTCTGAGCTTTGAAGGAAAGGAAAATTGGTTTTTGTCGCTAAAATTGAAGAAATATAATTTTTACCAATTCAAAATATCATTTTTCTCGTTAACCTAGCAAAATATGAATAGTTCATATTTCAAAATTTTTCAGCTTCCTGAAATATTTCAATTTGTACCCTTTCCAGATGTTTAAATTGCTTAATTGAATAAAGTTTTCCAAAAATATAGAAAAAAAAAACGATAAAAATCGACTACAACAGCATTTATTTGTACGAGCTTTAATATTTCATTTTCAATAATGTTTATTTTTAGTTCATTGACTATGTAAAGAAAATGTTTCATGACATCACTAAGGCTCCTGAGCTCTAAAGGGAAGAAAAATTGGTTTTTATCTCTAAAATTGAAAAAATATAATTTTCACCGATTCAAAATTTCATTTTTCTCGAAAACGAAGAAAAACCGGAATAGCAATTCAGAGTTCAAAATTGTTCCCCTTCTTGAGATCTATGAAAATGTACACTTTTTAGATGTATATCTTGTGCGTTTTAACAGCAATTTTCAAAAAAATATCAAGAATCTTATAAAGCGACTATAATAGCATTTAGTTTGACGAATTTTAAGATTTTATTTTTAAAAACTTTTTTTTTCAGTTAAGGATCAATATTCTAACTCTTTCCCCTTCTACAAATCTATAAAATGATAACCTTACCAGATATTTATCTTGTGTAATTGAACCAATTAAAAAATCAATAAAAATCAACTTATGTTTGTTTAAATATACAAGATAAATATCTGGTGAGGGTATCAATTTACAGATTTTAGGAAGGGGGACAAGTTTGAATATTGACTAATTTTCATAGATTTCAGGAAGCTGAAAAATTGTGAACTTTTGGTTTTTGAGAAAAATGATATCTTGAATGGGTAAAAATCATATTTCTTCAATTTTAGAGATAAAACTAAATTCTTCTTTACTTTGAAGCTCAGGAACCTTAATAATCTCATTAAACATGTTCGTTACTTAGTCAGTGAACTAAAAACGAACGTTTTTGAAAATAAAATATTAAAGTTCGTTAAACTAAATGCTATTTTAGTCGATTTTTTTCTATTTTTTCTATATTTTTCGAAAAAGTTATTGAATTAAACAATATAAACATCTGGAGAGGGCACAATTTATTATATTTCAGGAAGCTGACGAAAATGTAAAATTTTATTAAATATTTTTTATGAAGGGAATTTTAATGTGAAATTTTATTATTTTACCAAAGCCAGACATATTCAGTAGAATTAGAATTTATATTTTACATGAGCAAAAGTAACTTTATCGTCAAATATCAAACATTTTTTTTGCATCAGGTGATGAATAGCCATTTTTCAGTAAGTTCATTACATTATTTAAATCGAAATAATTATTTTCGAAAGCCAAAACTTACTTAAAAAGATAAAAGTTGTTGTATTTTCAATCCAAAAGATGAATTTTTCACCAAAAAATAAAAATTTTGAACAAAATAGATGAATTGTCAAAGAATAGTTAAAGTTTCAACCAAGAAGATTAAATATCTGCGAAAAAATATAAAATTCTGACAAAAAATGGAATAGTTAAATTTTCAGTTAAAAAAAGAAATTTTCAATAAAAAAACTAATTTTCAATCGAAGGAATGAATTTTTAACCAACCAAGTTAATGTTCGACCAATAAAGATTGATTTGTAACAAAATACTTGAATTTTCAACCAAATTTTGATTTTTCAAAATAATAGTTAAATTTTCCGCAAAAAAAGAATCTTCGACCAAAAAGATGAATCAGTTAACAAGAAGATTAATATTTACGATAAAATACAAAGTTTCAACAAAAGACTGAAATTTCCCGCCAAATGTCTGAATTTTCAACTGAAGACGATTCATTCCAAACCGAACATTGAATAGTTAAATTTTTAGTTTAAAGAATTGATTTTAAAAAAACGAAGTTGAAACAAAATAGTTAAAGTTTCAACCAAGAAGATTAAACTTCTATGAAAAAAGATAAATTTTCGGCAAGAAATGGAATAGTTAAATTTACATTTGAAAAAATTAAGTTTCTGCTAAAACAAGATTAATTTTTAACAAAAGACCTGCATTTTCAACTAAATTTTGAATTTTTAAGAGAACTTTCAACCTGATAATCGAATTTTTAACCAGGAAATAAATTTTGAACTATAGTTCAATTATTCACCAAGAAGATTAATATTCTACTGAAAAAGATAAAAAATTCAAAATCGTTCAATATGTTTTTCTTAAGTATCAAATACTTTTAATTTGAAATTATTAATTATTGTTAATATTTCAAAATTTGTTTAAAACTGTGTTTTCGAATTGGTTATATTTTTAATGTTAGGAAATAAAAATCCAGAGACTTAGCGCACGTGCATTTTCTGCGAGTATTTTCAAATAATTAATTCTTGCTTATAAAATTGAACTGAGGAAGGATAATAGAAAATCCATAAAATGTTGAAATTTCGTTAAAAATTTTAAACACGTTCGGCACCCAAGTACATTTTATGCAGTAAAAGCATTCTTCTCAGTAGGATTTGAGAAATCTCATCCGCATCGCAATGGGACATCCTTCAAGGGACTTTGTCGCTTGGGATTTGTATGAAAAAGAGTCACTTCGAGATCTTCATCCTTTCCGCTCTTTCATGCTTTTTACCTATTCCTTTTCTCAGTAAAGTGCATGAATATAATATTATCTTTTCATATAATTCAAAAAAATTCTAGAAGATTTCAATACAATTCTTCATGAAATAAAATTTATTTAAAAAATTAGGAAACCGATCTCATTATTTTCAGGGATCATTTTTATCCCGTAATCGGCCTCAATCTGTTTTTTGTCATTTTTTTAATATAATCCGAACTAAAACTATTAGTAATCACAAAATTTCAAATTCAAGCCTTACAGGTTCAAATTAAGTTTTGAAATTCCAATAATAATTTTTTGTAAAAAATTATGTCTCTCATACCTAAAATTATCCATCGGCAAAGTATAGCGGCCGAAACGCTAGGCGGCACAGAAAATAAATTAAAAATAAATAAGTAACGAATATTAAAAATGTGTTTTCATCCATCATTCTTATTTTCGGTGTTAAGCTTGCAGATCTTGAACCTTTTTTATTTATGTTTTTATTTATTATATATATATTATTTATAGAACAGAATTGTATTACATCATTCGGATTCGTATAAAGATTTAATTGGCTTTTCATTTTTTTATTTTCTTATTTATTTTTCTTCCTTTTTTTTATAATTTTCTAGAAAAGCTATTGTAACGTGCTCAGCCGATAATTAACTGGTAATCACTAACAAGCTAGATATTTATAATTAAAAAATTAATAAAACAAAGGTTTGAATTTCTTGTTCAATTGACTTTTCATTTTCTCTATTTTCTTATTTATTTTTCCTCCTTTCTTTTTTTTCACTCCCTAGAAAAGCAACTGTAATTGCAACTTTTTTCTGTTACTCGGGCGAATTTTATAAACTTTTGGTAATTTTTTTGTATATTGCTATATTTTTCTTTAAATTTCCTACGAGAATTTATAACTATGAGAATCTGCAGAAATTTAAAGTTTTGCAACCAAAATGTTATTCTTTTTCGACCTAGGATGACAAATATTTAGAATATTGATCCTAGATCGAAAAAGAATAACTTTTTGATTGAAAATAAAAATGATTGAACAATTGAGAAAGAACTGAACACAGTAATTGAAATTAAAATAATTGAACTCTTTAAGATAAAATTTTTTTAATTGAAAGTTATGAAAACTTAAGCTTTCAAATTTGAAACTTTTAAAATCCAAGCTTGGAACATTTTTAATTCAAGCGCTCAATAATTTACGCGTAAAAAATAGATGCTTTCAACACTTTTAAATTGAAAATGTTGTCATTAAAAGCCATTAAACTGCAAAATTTGAAAAAAAAATTTTGAAATGTTCTCTTAAAAATTTGTTTAAAAAATCGTTAAAAAAATTTCCAGGCATACAATGAAAATTTTTTTATTGTCTTGGAGCTCGAATTTAAAAAATTTGTTTTGAAAATCCTAAAAGATTGAACAAATTGATTCAAAATCCTCCAGATTCTTCTTTGAAAATATTGGAAATATTTTTGAATATTCTTTTAAAATTAATTTTTTAACCAAAAAATCATTTTTAATTTTTCTAGGGATTTTTCCAAAAAATTTGTTTTTCTGAAACCTTCCAAAATTGTTAAAAGGCTTCTAAATTTTCGGTGTGAAATCTTCAAAAATCTCAGTTTGTTTTGAATGTTTAGACATTTTTTTAAATTTTTAATTATTTTGAAATCTTTCTAAAACTTCGAAATATGTCCCAAATCACATGGAATTTTTTCCAAATCTATAATTGTTCAATTGTTATTTATCAATCAGATATTTTTCCTATATCTTTTTAAATATTCTCCGAAGAATAATTTTTTAAAATTAACAATGATTATAAATTTTCCCATCAACCTTAACATTTTTTTTAAATTTCTCTAAGCTTTTAAAGATCCATAAAAAACTTCAAAATTTGAGTTCGAAATGTTTAAAATTTTTAACAATTAACATGAGTATTGCTATTTAATAAAATCCATCGCTTTTATTATTAATGCAACAGTGATGAATGTGTCACTGAATGTTGAATCATGCAAAATAAACTTATACATACTTTTAAATGCAGTTTTTTTTATTAAAATGCATTTCCTTGTTTGAATTGATTATGATGAAATTATTTTTCAAAAGAAATACCGTCCCTGATTTATAATTACGTTTTCTGAATTTTAGTTTAGATTAGTTTAAATAGGTAAAATTTAAATTGAGAAAAAAATGTAACTGAAATTGCTGATTGATCTGTGATTTTTATAAGTTCTTCTTAAAGTGTAATATGTTTTAAAAATTGTAGCTTCTTGTACAAACTTATATATTACACAGTTTCGTAAAATATTGTATTTTTTTGTAAAGATTTGTAATTTTCTACAATAATTTACGTAAAATTAAAAGTGTTTTCATGCCGTCAAACGCCCAAATTAAAAGAATATGAAATATTTTAGTCTTCTGTAATACCTTGTAGATTCTTACAACAAAGTAAAAAAACAATTAATAAAAAGTTATAAAAATTTTGAGTTGTAAAAACTTATACTTTATTGTTAATTTTTTATTGTTCCACAAGAAAATACAAGAACAAATTATCTATTGGTATTTAATTGTATTTTTTGTTATATTTTGTACATTTTTTAAAAAGGTACATGTTTCAACAAAAAATTACAGTTATGAAAATGTTGTATTTTCTTGAAAAAAAATTTTCTACCGGGGATTTATTAAATTTTTTCAAATATGTTTTATAAGTTGTTATTGTAAGTTAGTTATTATCTATTCCAGACGTTCTTATCTCTTCCAGATCCTTCGCATATACCTTGAAAATTGAAAACATTTGAAAATATTAGCTCACGTTACAATTTTCAAAATTTTAATGAAAAACAATATTTTTAAACCCTACTTAATTTGATTATAAAAAAAGATATTGTAAAATTTTAACATGGGTGCCTCACGACAAAGTGATTCTTATTTTTCCATCCACCTTTAAAAACACGATTGACTAAATCTACAAGCGTAACTGAAATTTCCTTCTTCAGTTTATATCAAATTATGTGGCGACATTTTGACACATGAAGTCGATTTTTATGAAGGTGAAATATTTTCGCAAATCTGACACAAAATCTGCTTAAATGTAATTTCTTGCATAACTCGGCACCCCCGACAGTTATCAGTCATGTCAGCTACAAATAGGGATACCTCACGCGATATAATTATTATTTAGGACGCATACTCAATAAGGGTTGGTCAATTTTTGACGACAATTAATCTCTCGAAGTTTTTTCCATAAGGGCATGATTGAATTACGTAAAGTCTCATTTTTCATTTTCCTTCATCATTAATATTTGAATACCTGCATTTTAAACTTGAAATAGTTTTAACATAGAATCTTTTATGAACGGAATAAAACAGTATTTCAGATACAGATTAAAAATCTTCAAATTTATTACTGTATTTCATACAAAAGAATGTCTTTCTACTATTAAAGATGGCTTTTTAACAAAATACTTGAATTTTCAACAAAATACTTACATTTTTAACATAATAGTTGGATTTTCAACCTAAAAAGATAAATTTCCAACAAAAAGTGTCATAGTTTATATTTCAATCAAACAAGATGAAATTTATGGAAAACAAAATGTTTTTTAAAACCTTAAAGACGAATTTTCAACAAATAAAGATTTTTCACTGAAGAAAGAAAATTTAACCTATATTATGGAACCTTCAAGCAAGAAGACGAATTTTCTCTACAAAAATTAAATTTACAAACAAAAAATATGACTTCAGCGAAAAATTATTTTTCCACGAAACAATAACAATGCGATATTCGATGAAAAAATTTTCTGAGGGAAACATTTTCTGAGACAAATTTTTTCGAAAATCGAAAGAACGTTATAGGCTTCATTAACAAAAATAACAATGCGATATTCGATGAAAAAATTTTCTGAGGGAAAAATTTAGTGAGGAACAAATTTTTTCGAAAATCGAAAAAACGTTATAGGCTTCTTTAACAACAGTAACAATGCGAAATTCGATGGAAAAATTTTTTCGCATTTGGACACAACAAAAACGAAAACTTGAACCAAAATTTTTTTTTTTACCTATAAAGGAGAGTTTTCAACTAAAAAGGATCAATCTTAAAAAATTGAAAAGTTACATTTTCATTTAAAGAATTAAATTTAAACCCAAAAAAGACTTTTCCACTAAACAGTTAAATTTTTAACGAAAGACATAAGCTTTCAATAAAAAATTTTTTTTTCGACAATTTAGTTTAACTTTTACCTGAGTAGTTGAGTTTTCAATTTAAGAAGAATAATTTTCAACTAAAAATATAAATTATTATATAAATATATAATATAATATAATATATTATACAATATTATAAAAATATATAAAATATTAATTTTAAAAAAAAGTAAATTTTCTAGGAAATAGTTAAATTTTCAAAAAATAGTCGAATTTTCAACCTAAAGTATGAATTAAAAAAGAAATAGTTTTATTTCCAACCAAACAGTTGAATTTTCATCAAGAAAAAATTTCAGTTCTCTCTTCAACACCAAAATATTAAATTGAACCAAAAAGTAAATTATCTACAAAATAGTTAAATTTTCAACAAAACAGCAGAATTTTCAGCCAAAAAGTATGACTTTTCAACAAAATTGTTGAATTTTAAAACCAAGCAGTTGCATTTTTATTCAAAACAGATGTAATTTCTTTTAAAGCAGGTGAATTTTGAAATCAGAAAGACAAATTTTCAAAAAAGTGTTGAATTTTCAACCGAACAGTTGCATTTTTATTCAAGAAAGATGAAATAGTTCTTTTAAAACAGATGAATTAAAAGAAAAGCTTTGAAAAAATAGTTAAATTCTCATCCAAGAAAGATTTTAGTTCACTTTCCAACATCAAAATAAGAATTGCAAATTATAAGTTAATTTTCTGCTAAATAGTCGAATTTTTAACCAAAAAAAATATCACTTTTTAACAAGATTGTTAATTTTTCAACCAAACAGTTGAATTTTTGTCCAAGAAACATAGAAATTCTACTAAAACAGGTGAATTTTTTAATCAAAAAGACAAATTTTCAAAGAAAGAGTTGAATTTTCATCCAAAACGATTTCAATTGACTTTTCAACAGAAAAATACAAATCTTAAACAAGAGGTAAATTTTCTAGAAAATAGTTAAATTTTGAACAAAAAAATTACATTTTTGTCCAAGAAAGATTCTACTGAAGAAAGATGAACTTTTAAATTAAAAATACAAATTTTCAGAAAAAATATTTTTCATCCAAAAAAGATTTCAGTTGACTCATCAGAAATAAAATATGAATTTTAAATGAAAGTTTAATTTAATACGATAAGAGTTGAGTTTTTGACCCAAAA
>CAKNXH010001048.1:133548-145576 GCA_932178445.1 Andricus quercusramuli
CCCCTTGAGATGTTACGTAATTTAAGTGGCTAAATTTTCAACTAAAAAGATCAATTTTTAACAAAAAATGAAATAGTTAAATTAGCAGTTAGAAAATTAATTTTTAAACAAAAATTCATTCAGATTCATTTTCAAGCAAGCAGTTGAATTTTTAACAAAGAGATGAGATTTTTATTAAAAGAATTGAATTTTTAAAACGAAAAGATGAATTTACTGCAGGAATTAAATTTTCAATTCCGGTATATTTTTTATTCAATACAACAAATGTTATGCAAAATCTTAAATTTCTCAGCTAAGAAGAGAAACTTTCTACAAAAATTTTGAATTTTCAAGGAAATAATTGAATCATCAACCTAAAAGATCAATTTTTAACGAGAAAGATTAATTTTCTACCAAAAAGTCACATCATTAACAAAATACATAAATTTTCAACCAAATAGTTGAATTTTCCATCAAGAGGATTAATTTTTTATCAAAAAGGACGAATTTTTAACAAAATACTTAAATTTCTAATTAAACAGCTGAATTTATATCAAAGTTAATAATTTTTTCTTCAAATAGTTAAATTTTTAAACTAAAAAGAATAATTTTCAACCAAAAATGAAATAACTAAACTTGCATTTAAAAAATGAATTTTCAATTCACTAACGAATTTTCTGCAAAACAGTTGAATTTCCTACTAAGTAGTTGAATTTTCTTTCCATTTGATGAACTTTCGAGGCAAAAAAATCATTTTCTACAAAACTTTTCATTGTTCAGAAAGAAGTTAATTTTCAACAAAACAGTTGAGTTTTCAATCAAATATTCAATGTTCAGTTTTAAAGAATTAATTTTCAACCAAAAAACGAATTTTCAAATGAATAGATCAATTTTCAAGCAAAGAAATACATTTTCAACTAAAATTATGAATTTTTAAATAAAAGAATGTATTTTGAACAAAGTATTTCAACGGTCGACCAATAAGTGGAATTTTCAAGTTGCTCTCTGACCAAAAAATTCATTTTCTGCCAAAAAAACCATAAATTTTGAACCAAACGGTTGAATTTTCAACCAATAGGATTAATTTTCTTCTAAAAAAGTTAAACTTCCAACAGAACACATAGGTACATTTTTAACGAAATAATTGAATTTTCAATTGAGGAAAATAAATTTTTATCAAAAATAGAATGGTTAAATTTTCAAGCAACTAATTCAATTTATAACTTGAATTTTGAATCTTCAGCTAAAGAAATGAATGTTTAAGAAATCAGTTTAACTTTATACTAAATCAAAAATATTAATCTTCTCTAAAACAGTTAAATTTTGAACCTAAAAAAATTGAATTTTTAGGAGAGATGTTAATTTTCAAACAAAAGACATTAATTATTCACAAAACAGTTGCAGTTTTAACTAAAAAAGATGAATTTTCTATAAAACAGTTGAATTTTCAGCCAAAGAGGATTACTGTGAAGCCCTTGGCGAATAATTATGAATTTTTATCATTCATAGACTTAATAATGATAGTTTGAATAAACATTGAAGTTCATTTTTAATACTTCAAAAATATTAATTTTTAAAACTATAAATTTTGTAAAAATTTCGTGGTATGTCACATGGGGAAAGGGGGGGTTCAAAAATGAATAAAAAACTACAGAATTCGTGCTGACCCCTTATTTTTTTATTAATTTATTATTATGTCGTGAATTTATGATTATTAAAGATAATATAATAATAATATTCCTATGCACTCCTAATATTGTTAGGTATATTACAACTAATGATGTTACAATATTCAGTAGAGTAACATAATTTTCTTTACATCAGATGAGGAAGCTGTGTTCTATTTATAGATTCCTGTTACCGACATGCTACCGACATCGAGATGATTCTATAGCTGAAGTGGTTCATGTCCGTACTAAGTTTCTAGAGTATTCTCTAAGGATGACGTCATCAAAAAATTCTATAAACTTAGCTTTGTTTCAAGTTCCTCGAAGCTTCTAGACTACAGAAGAATGTTTTTTATAAAATATTTGCGCATTATATAAAGACAGGAAATTATAATTCAATGCATTATCTATAAAGGAAAAATAAATCAAATTTCTAGACAAAGGAAAATGTCATACATAGCTCCTATATGAAACTGGATTCGTACACCTGCATCTTTTGCACATTGAATAAAAAATAAATTATTTTCTATTAAATACATTATCCATAAGAAAACAATAAATCGTCTTTGCTTTTCTCATAACTGTACTAATTGAGATAATAAATAACCTTGAAGTTGTTTATGCAAAATTTGTTGTACAAAATAGTTCAATATCATTTTATGAAGTCATTGGTAACCTTATAGAATATTCTAGAAGCTTAGCACAGACACGAACCACTTCAGCTATAGAACGTCCTCGATGTCGGTAACGTGCCGGTAACAGGAATCTGTAATAAGAATGCAGCTTTCGACAAACATCTGTTTGCAATAAAATCTTTCCATCTTTTGTTTTTTAGTGATTCGCAGACTTTCTGCACGTGGGTGTGAACCATTTATTTCGAACGAAGGGTTCGTTCTTATGGTTTATGAAATTTTCACCCCTATGAAATGATAGAATACGGGGGAAAGAAATTTCTGAGGTACTGAAGTGGAAAATGAACGACCTACACCTGCGAACATCAAAATCGATTCTGAAACCTGATTACCTCTCTAATCATGTTCTTAAATTGGCTCTAAATCATATACGCGGGAAGATTTAGTACGTAGAGTAAATTGTGAAGGGATCGTCTTACTTTGAAATTTGAGCATCATCATCCGTGAAAATGTTAGCACGAAATTTTCACCATACCTACCGTTTTATGAACCTAATAAACTGAAGAAACTTGACAAGATTCGCATTACAATCAAGGGGATGATTACAGATTTCGCAAATTTCATTAAACTGCTTTAAAGCCTTTTGAGATTAATGTCAATGTCAATTAGAAATTTTGGATTATTTATTTGTAATTAATTTTAAAGCCTAAGAAAAAAATAAGGGGTAATTCCTTGAGAATTCATATTTTTTGGTAGAAAATTCATCTTTTTGGTTGAAAATGCCTTTTTCTGGTTAAAAAATAATTTTTAAACTAAAAGCGTAACTATTTTTGGCTGAAAATTGATATTTCTCCAGTTTAAAATTCAATCACTTGGGTAAAACTTGAATCACTTTGTTAAAAATTTATTTGTTTGAGGGTTGATCTCTTTGATTGAAAATTTAAATATTTTGCCGAAAATTCTTTTTTTCATTCAAAATTAATTTGTTAACCTAGAAATGTAACTTTTCCATTTTTGTTTTGCTGAAGTTTAATTCTTTTTTTAAGTCAAAAATTGGTCTTGATTGCTAGAAAACTAATCCGGTTGGTGGAAATTTTCTCTTTTTTGATTAAAACTGCAATTTTTTTGTTAAAGATGAACTTTTTCGTTGAAAATTAATAATTTCGGATTGAAAATTCAACTGTTTTGTAGAAAATTTGTTTTTTTTTGTTTGGTAAAAGTTGACCTACTTTATTAAACATTACTTCTTTGGTTGCAGAATGGCAGATTCATCATTTTAGTTGAAAATTCCTCTTTACGGTTCAAAATTCAGCTATTTAGTTCAAATCTATTTTACAGAAAATTAATAATTTTTAGTTGAAAATTAAATTATTTGTCTGTAAATTGGTGTGTTTTGTTAAAAATTTGTTTTTATGTTGTTGTTGTAGTAAATGCATCTATTTTTTATTAGAAAATTTATTCACTTTATTAAAAATTCAATTACTTTGGTTGGAATCTGAAAAACATTAATGAAAAATCATCTTATTGGCAGAAAATTGAGTTATTCTGTTGAAAAAACTTTATTTTTGTATGAAAATAATTTTTTTAATTAAAAATTAAAAATCAAATCAAAATGGTTTATTTTGTTGAAAATTTGTCATTTTTTGGTAGAAAATTAATTTTATTTTTTGAAAATTCGTCGTTTTGGTTACGAATTTATCTTTATAGGTTAAAAGTTAAAATATTTGGTTAAAGGTTCGAAATTTAACTATTTTATTGAAAATTCGTTTTTTGTTGTTGTTGTAAATACATCTCTTTTTAATTATTAAAAATCCAATTACTTGGTTGGAATCTAAAAAAACTGTAATAAAAAATCATCTTCTTGGCAGAAAATTGAATGATTCCGTTGAAAAAACTTTATTTTTGTATGAAAATAATTTTTTTAATTAAAAATTCATCTATTCCATTTAAAGTTGAAAATTGATAGTTTTTAGTAGAAAATTCAACTATTAAATTTTTCATGAAAAATTCACCTTTTTTGGTTTGAAATTCAACCTTTTGGTTAAACGTAGAAATATTTGGTTAAAAACTCATTCTATTTGTTGAAAATTAAACTATTATGTCAAAAATGATTTTTTTGCATTAAAATTATTTCTTTTCTGCTGAAAATTCAACTATTTCAGTTTTGGTTGAAAATTCATATTTTTTTCGTAAATTTACCTTTTTTGGTAGAAATTAAAAATCTTTCTGATTAAAAATTCAACTACTTGGTTAAAAATTGAACTGCTTTTCTTCAAATTTATTATATTGGTTGAAGTCTTAACCATTCTGTTGAAAATCCTTTTTTTTTCTACGAAAATTAATTTTTTTTATGAAAAATTTAACTATTTCATTTTTGGATGGAAATTTATCATCTTCAGTAGAAAATTCAACTATTCGGTTAAAAATCTATTATTATTTGTTTGCCAATTGGTTTATTTTGTTGAAAATTTGGAATTTTTGGTAGAAAATTAATTTTCCTTGTTGAAAATTCGTCCTTTTGTCGAACATTCAAATTTTCGTGTTGAAAATTCAACTATTTTTGGTTAAAGTTTTGGTTGATAATTCAACTGTTTTGTTGAACTTTCGCCTATTTCGACAGAAAATTTGTCCTTTTGGATTTAAAATTCACCGTTTTTGTTAAGAATTAAACTGTTTTCCAAAAACCTAATTTACAAACAGCAACAAAATATTGAATTTCAAAAGTTTCATTAAATTGTTTTTAAAGCTGAAAAAAGGAGAAACTTTAAATATTTTCTACCTGGAAAAATGTATATTTCTATCCTGAAAAACCTGGAAAATTCCTGGAATTTTTTTTTAAGAAATGCTAGCACCCTGGTTAATTTTCGGAAAATGAAAAATAATTATTTTGTCAATCCCAAATCGTAGACTTTCACAAAATCAATAACAATAACTAGTAACTCTGCCTGTTAAACAATTACGATT
This sequence comes from Andricus quercusramuli, assembly GCA_932178445.1. Classification (NCBI taxonomy): domain Eukaryota; kingdom Metazoa; phylum Arthropoda; class Insecta; order Hymenoptera; family Cynipidae; genus Andricus; species Andricus quercusramuli. The sequence goes on from CAKNXH010001048.1 coordinate 138,791, forward strand.
AAATATTTTCAATATTTTACAAGCCTAATATTTAAATTTTTAATATTTATTGTTATTTAGTTTTAAAATTCTTTTCTTCTTTTTGGATTTACGAGAACTGCTTGGATCAGTTTTAATAGCCTATAAAAAATAAACAGAGTGCTGTGGAAAAATCATTTTTAATGTGACCTTTACTTTAGCGAAAATAGCATCTCGCAATATAAACATTCTGTACGTGACAGGAGTGTAAAAATTTTATGTGTAATAACTGGAAAATTTTCACATTTTTCATAAATATTTTTTCTATTCTTAGACTTTATCTCTTTCGATAATAAATTAAAAATCCATTATTAAGGAAATTTTAGATTTGATTTATTAAACAGTTAAAGAAAAAAGTATCAGCTCAAAACTGACTGCATGTGTATTCTTACGAATAAATAATAAAATGTCAATGTTAGCTGTTGAATCAAATAAATGTTACTTTTAAAGCCCCAAAAATTAAACAGTTTTACAATTGCATATTCAAAACTATAATTATAAATTGAAATTATAGAAATTTCGAAATTTTTTAAGTTTTTATTTTTCATTTATTTTTTCAAAGTATATAATAGGAGCTTTAATGTGGATAGAATGAATGAATCATAAATTATTATGTTTAATAATAAAAGTTATTATTATTTTTGAATTTCCTGAACGTTTCCAATTTTCTGTTTTCTATAAACACAAACAATTGAAATTCATCTATCAGCAAATGAACGCATAACGTCTTTGTTGCTAATTTTCATTGAGTTTAAAGTTCTTCGAGAAAAAAAGAATTCAACTTTACTTTTTAATGTTATGTAGCCGAATCTGGTGGCCTGCGATCGTCTCGCTTGTTTTCGAAGGCACAATTCGCGCGATCATTTAATCGCAATTGTTCCCTGTCAATAAATTCATCGTATTAGGCGATCTTCGTCGATAAACAATGAGCAATCTCGAATTAATGCCACGATTTGCAGTCGATCGAGGGTCGCAGAACTGCCTTCAACCATAAGGAATATTAAACGACTACCATGTTTTTCTTGCATACATTCAATAAGCTCAGATATGAAACACTTTCGGTTGACTGAGCGCAAAAATGTAATACCCAGACTAATATTTTATTAGTGCACGAATTTCTGCACGGATTTGGACGTGTGACGCAACCTGATGCAACTGACGCACTGATTGTCCGGCTCTCGAACTGTTCGTCACGCTTGACTAAGCAGCACCTCCCGCGCTCCCCGCATCAAGAAACCGCCGCGGCATCAATTTTCGGAACGTACAAATTTATTTTACGGCAATCCAGGTTCCAGTGTATTCGAATTATTATACATTATTTAAAGGGATCTCGAGGAATTTTAATAGCTTTCAGAAGATTTTAATGGACATAACAATATTTAAGAAACTTCAAGAGATTATCAACGAATCTCACGGATTTTAAATATTTGTCGGAAGGAATTCCTATGGACTTTTAAGGATTTTTATAGGAGTTCAAAAGTTTCAATGAATCCAAACAAGAATCGAAATAATTGGATTTCCAACCTACAGAGAGGATTTTTCAACAAAAGACTTGCATTTTCAACAACAACAAATAATTATAAACCTATTGCATTTACAACTGAATAGTATAACTTTCAAGCAAAAGGGAGGAATTTGCCACAAAATAGTTAAAATTTTCACCAAATAATTGTATTGTTAATCTACGAAGAGACATTTTCATAAAATACTTCATTAAAAAAATTATTATCAACCAGTTACAAACCACCTACAAAAAGGAATTTTCAACTACATAATTGAATTTTCAATAAGAAAAATATTAATAATTATTAACCGCTTGCCAGTTTAACAATATGGATAGATTTTTAATCAAATAATTGGATTTTTAACCGTCAAAAAGAGGAATCTTCAACCAAACAGATGAATTTTCAACAACAAAATATTATAATCAACCAGTTTAATTAAAACATAAAAAAAAGAATTTTCAACAAAACAATAAAATCCTGAACCACAAGAAATTATTTTTTTACCACCAAGAAACATTTTTTAATCAAGAGCGAGAAAAAAATATCAACGAAATTATTGAATTTTCATGCCGAAAAGGCAAATTCTCTAGTAAACAGTTTAATTCTTAAGTGAAAAATACGAATTTTCAACTCGAAAATAAGAATTTTCAACCAAAACGGTATTTGATTGGAAATGTATGTATTCTCTATCTTTGAAAGTTGGTTTGTATCGTTACCGTTAGCGTTACCGCTTGAGTAACCGTAAGGCGATCTCATCGACGATGGGCGATCTGTGTTCATTTGAACTCGAGATTTTTTTTTTATGAGAAGCTTAGTGGAAGTATATGTATACGATTCCTTTGATGCATTTTTTTAAAAGAAGGCTATGGATTAACATTTTAAATATTTTATTCGTATTTGGACAAATTCATTTTCGATTTAACGTTTTAGTCATAGTTCATTTATATTTCAAAATGTTTGAAAATTTCCAAATTTCGAGTGCCGTTTATTTTTTAAAGCTTTTAACGCTTCGGAAAATTCATGTTTGAATTTTTTATAATGAATTTTGTTAATTTTTTATTTAAAAGCCAACTTTACACTTTTGTTTAACTTTTCAGAAGTACCTTTTCTTCAATTTTCAGATTTATCAAAAAAAGATTTTATATCTATGTTGAAACTATCTGTTAATAATTTCCAGCAGTAAAGAATGATTAAAAAAGTTGTTTATTACGTTATAAACAAATTATTGAACAAAAGTTCTTCTCGGGATTGGGAATGTTTAATTAATATCCAGAGTTTTGTATGGAATTTGCGAGAAATAAAAGTTTTATTAATGTTACTTGAAAGAAGATGCTATTTGGAAATTTAAAAGAACAATCACAGTTTGGCTATTTATCAACGAACATGCTTAATTTTTTTCTACGAAATAAACTAAGAATGCTTTTCTGGTGACTGTTTAATATGAATCTTAGAAAATTTGAAAGCATTTTTCATTATTCAAACAATGTTCATAAACAAATTTAGAGTTTTTCTATTTTTCAACGAATAGGCTCAATTAAAAAAAAAACTAATTTTTCAACGAATAGGCTCAATAAGAAAAAAAACTAAGCATATATTTGCGATGACTCTTTTCTATGTTGCTTCGCAAATTCCCAAGAATTATGATTTAAACCATTTTTGTAAGGAAATTCAGTTTTCTATTTTTCAGCGAATAGGCTTGATTTGTTCACGGATTCAACTGAGAATGACTTTTCGATGAGTTTTTTTTTATGATGTTTCGAAAATTTCCAAGAATTTGTAATTATTTAATACTAAGATTTTTGTATAATAAATTTTGTCTTTAATGAATAGGCTCAATATTTTACAGAATTAGATAAGAATATCTTTCCGGTGACATTTTGCTATAATTCTCTGCAAGTTTTAAAGATTTCATTACTATTTAAACAATGTTTAAAAATAAATTAAGAGTTTCATTTTTCAACGAATAGGCTGATTTTTATCTTTAATTAACCAAGAATGTTCTTCCGATTACTTTTTTCTACGATGATATGAAAAGTCTTTCTGATGACTCTTTCCGATGTTGCTGCCTGAATTTGCAAGAATCACTAATCATTTAAACCATTTTAATTTAAAAAATTTAGAATTTGGCTATGTTTTAACAAATAGGCTACATTTTTTCACAGAATTAACTAAGAATATCATTCCTATGACTTTTTTGTATGATGCTTTACAAATTTCAAAGAATTATTAATTATTCAAACAATTTTCATTAAAAAAATATGAGCTAGTTTTGTTGGAAATTCGTCTCTTAGCTAGAAAATGAATCTTCTTGGTTAATATGTATTTGAATCCGAAGATTGTATTCCTGATACTAGTGTTTCGAACCAGAAGACTAATATATTTAACACTTACAACTCGACAGGATACATTAAACTTGCTTAGCTAGCATTAGTCATAAGTTGTTTTTATAAATTGCAGTTATCGTAAACTGTATCTTATTCACATGCATGCAGGGCCTATTCATCAAATCTGCAACAAAGTAACCACAATGTTGCTAGATTTTTCGGTTTCCTCCATTCGATATTTTTTTCTTGTCATTATGATTTATTAATACAACGCCTGGATCGGGCATTTTACTACGGGAGTTAAGTGAATTTATCAAGGGGTTAGAAAGGAGAATTACCGTGATGAATAACGTGCTGTTTATCTTTTAGCCTGAACGCAGTCTTGCACATTCAAGCCTGGCCACGTTCCCTTGACATTTTGCCAACCTCGACTAATAATCATGGTAACAGATTGTTCATAAATTAATCTTAGGTAGATAATCTAATAACATATTTTACATTTTATCGATTTTCATGAATTGAGAAATGGATTTTTGTATTGATTTCTATTCAAGATACACTACCGGCGGCTAGTATCTCCACGCCTATTTTTGAACTGTTGCTAAAGTGGTTTTATTTTTATAATATTACTATGAATTATTGTTTGTCCTAATAAAATGGAACATAATAAAATTATGCGTCCAACATATGATTTAAAACAATATGAAACAATAATATTTTTACATATATCACTAAAATTCAATAAAATATGATTAATAATCATTTAACAAAAAACGTAACGAAAAATGTAATGTGTGATATTTAAAAAAAAAATTCAATTCAAGATAAAAAACAGTTAAGTTTTTTCGAAAAATACGATTTTTCAAAAAAATAGTTATCCTCAACCAAAACCAAATTTCTAATAACCGACCGTTGCATTGATAGTTCAAATGTCTGCTAAAAGAAGTAAATTTTTAAACAAAAATGAGTTTTCAACAAAGTTCAACTCTCTACCAAATAAAAGAATCTTCAATCAAGGAGATAAATTTTCTACCAAAACCACGAATTTTCCACAAAAAAAAAAATGATTTTTCAAGCAAATAGTTCAATTTTCACCTAAATACTATCTATTTCAAACCAATAATGGAATAGTTCAATTTCAAGTTACAAAAATTAATTTCAAACCAAAGTAAAAAGAATTTTACACTTTACTACTAGAAAAGATTAATTTTCTCCCAAAAATGGATTATCAAAATTTTCAGTTAAGAACATTAATTTTCAACTCAAAAAACGAATGTTTGACAAAATAGTAGATAGTAGAATTTGAAAAAATATGAATTATTAACGAAAAATATAATAGTAGATTTTTTATTAAAAATAATGAATTTGCAATCAAAAATAGTTGGATTTTCTTATTGGGTTCTATTAATTCAGTTCGCATTTATGCAATAAAAAAAAGGAAAAGTTCCTTGAAACCGAAGAACCATATGAATAAAAAATAAAATAATAATATTGTAATGAATATCACGAAAATTGAATGAAATATGATAAATAATAAGTTATAAATCAATTTTGTAAGTATTTACAAATTTTTGCGACTTTTTGCACCAAGATTGATACCAGGACGATTCAATTTTCAATGTTTTAATTGAAAAAATGATTTTTTAAAAATATTTAGCCATATTTGACTATTCACTATGGGCTTTACAATTTTAATTGTGCGATTCAACAATTTTTTAATATGTAGATGAAATTTCTGATTTTTGATGTATAAATGAACATTGACAAATTATTAATTTGAAATTATTAAAAATTCAAATAATTCAAATTCTAATTTAAAAAATGTTCAGTAAAAAATGTGAAATCGTTCAATTTTTTATTCTAATTAAAAATTGTTTAAAATGATGTTATTTTGAAAATTTACACATTTATTGATTCATTCTTCGATTGAGAGCATTCACAAAGCGTGGATTTATATTTTCTAACCAGAAGTTTTTTAACTGTTCAATTTACAAAAGTTAAAAATTTAGAATTCTGTAGTTTGTTGAAATTTCATTTAAAATTGACCAATTAAAAAGTCTAAAAACTTCCATTTTATACGTGTAAATTTTTCAGTGTTTACAAGAAATTTCTTTAATTCAAATTTATTTAGCAACAATTTTAAAAGTTTAAGATTTAGAAGAATTCCACTCCGAGTATCTTAATGTCTAACGAAAAAATATGAAGCTTTAAGAATTCAAATTTTTCAATTTCAATGACCGTGAAAATCGTTTGCGCACCGGGAATAAATCGGGAAATGACGGCGAACTTTTTTTCCTCCAATAAAACGATACATTTTTTCATTAATATTGATAGAAATAGATATTATAGTTTCATTAAAAAAAAGAATGAAAGAATTCGGAAAGATATAAATAAATAGAATTTGAAAAGGACGATCAAGATAGAATAGGAGAAAATTCAACAGAAATTAATAACACTTTCGCAAGTACACTGGAACTTGGAATGAAGAACCGTTTCGGGTATGGCTTTCAGTGGCTTTAGTCATAAGTCTAGAAAATCCAAACGTAAACAGACAGGGCCGCGTGAATCACTTCTGTTCGATTTGGACGCATGACGCAACCTGATGCAATTAATTCACTAAGAATGCGGTCCTCATGCTATTTGTCACGACTGACTAAGCACCGCATCTCCCTCGGTCCAGCGGCTCCCCTTATCACGAAACTATCAAGGACATTAATCCCAGGAATATAGTAAATCCGAAGTTTCTGATTCCAGGTTCCAGTGTAGAAAGAAGTATGATTGAAGAGGATGAATTGTGATGGAATGTGATAGAAGTAATTCCCTCAAATTTGTACGCAGGCCTTTCAAAAATTAAAGGTGAACGCGTCGACAACTTTAATTTAGTGATTGTGAATTCTCTTTTTTTAAAGCTCCTTCGGCTTTAACGAACACATTATCAT
>CAKNXH010001048.1:146689-185674 GCA_932178445.1 Andricus quercusramuli
ACTAATTTTCATTTAACTTTGATGCTCCATACTTGTTTTTCTGTAGCAACTACAAATAAATAATTGATGGACTATAGTCATCTGATTTAATGTGTTTAATAAACGTGTTTGTAGCCCTTTTAATTGGTTAAATAATGAGACTCCTGTTTGTCAATGACCATCAATCAATTTCACGCTCACTGAAGCTGTTCATTACAGATCGTTAGGGATTTGCTCTTATTCTCTTGTCTCTCGTCTCTCATGGGTCCTAGTTTAGCCTTGGAGCTCCAAGTCGTTATGTGGATCAATGTCTTTAATCAAAAGATTAAGATAATTGAAATATTACACTGAATAATTCATGAATAATGATCAAATCTTTGAATATCAAATTGAAAAGCGTAATTTTCAAATTTTTTATCAAAAACAATGACTGAAAACCTTTAGAAAACTATAACCAGTATGATCCGTAGGCCAAAATCTGAATTTTAAACAAAAAGTAAATTTTCTACGAAATAGTTAAATTTTCAACAAAAGGGTAGAATTTTCAGCCAAAAGTATGACTTTTTAACAAAATAGTTTTATTTGCAACCAAACGGTTGCATTTTTATACAAAAAAGATGCAATTTCTCTCAAAACAGATACATTTTTAATTAGAAAAAAAAATCAAAAAAATAGTTGAGTTTTCATCCAAAGAAGATTCCAGTTCACTTTCCAACGCCAAAATCAGAATTGTAAACTATTTTTACTGAAGTTTTCTACAGAAAAATACAAATTTTAAACAAAAAGTAAATTTTATAGGAAATAGTTCAATTTTCAACAAAAGGGTTGCATTTTTGTCCTAGAAAGATGCAATATTTGTACTAAAAAAGGATGAACTTTTGAATTAAAAAGGCAATTTTCAGAAAAAAATATTTTTCATCCAAAAAATATTTCGGATGACCTATCAACAACATAATGTGAATTTTAAACAACAGGTTAATATTATACGAAAAGAGTGGTATTTTAAACCCAAATAGGCAAATTTGAAAGAAAACAGTCGAATTTTCAAAAAATGATGTCTTTTTAAGAAAATTGTTAAATTTTCAACCAAACAATAAAATTTATAATAATTAATAATTATAATTTATATTTCTTCATACAATCATGTTTAAATGAGGTGGACAATCACTAGGGGATGACCATTAGGGTGGTTCAAAATTTTTTTTTCGAATTTTTATGGGGACATACCAGAAATTTGTTCGAATCCGCACAAAAATAAATCCATTTTTTTTTTTGTTTTGAAAAAAATGATAAGAAAAAAAGACGGTTTTGTAAATCTTATTGAGAATCCTCAATATTATCTCAATCGAGTTCAAACTCAACATTTCTCTTCACAATTAGCCATAGAATACGAGTAAAATATAATTTTTCAAATACTAACACCATAAGTCTGTTTCATATTGTCCCAAAGAAACCCTGTAAGTGAAAAAATGAGTTTTTCGCGCTAATTATGACTTTTTTGCGGTTGTTTCAGTGAAAATTATTTCTGGCACATAGAAGACCATTTCATACTGATGATCAGATGTTCACATAATTCAACCAAACATTGAAATTTTCAGTTAAAACCCTAGTTTTTAACAGACAAAAGAAACTTTAACTAAAATTATGAATTTTTAACTGAAAATGAATTTTTAACAAAGTAGTTCAAAATTGGACCAATTAGTTGAAATCTCTACCAAACTGTCCAATTTTCGAGAGAGAATTCAAAGTTTCTACAAAACAGTTCAATCTTTAATCCGAAAACACGAATTTTCCACAAGAGTTGAGTTTTCAAACAAAACAGATTTTTTCGTCAATAAAGAAAGAAAATTGCATTCGAAATGTCGAATTTTAAAGCAAGAAAATTATTTTTCTACAAAAAAAGGTTGAATTTTTAACAAATTATATAAATTTTTAACCAAACAGTTGCATTTTCTAAATAAAAAACGTTCTCATAGAATGGAGTTAGAAAGATGCAGTTTTTTCACCAATTTTCCATCTGTTGTCCAATTTTCAATTAGAGGGAAGTGATACTTCATCATTGTCAATGAGAGTGATTGTTTGAACAAGTTATTATTAATGTTAATACTATTCCCTTAGAAGAATGCTACAAAATTGCAGTTTAAAAAAAATGCTTTTAGTCAAATTTTCAATTAAGATAAGTGAAGTAATGCATTAGATTCAATAGAAATAATTCACTTAAAAGAACAATAACATACAAAAATCCTGTTTATTGTAGTTGACTTATTGTTTGTTCATAAATAAAAAGGCGATGCAAAGTTAAAGATTTTAGAAAAAACCGCCACTTTCTAGCACTTATACAAGAAAAAATAGTTATAAACAATATTAAATTGTGCATCTCTTTCTTCAGTTTCGACCTTCGATTAGTGTATAAAACAGTCTCCGGATGGAAAGGTCATTAGTGTAAAAAAGACTTTATTTCATTAAAAAGTGGCAACGTTTCGGACTTGATATAGTCCCTTTTCAAGCCTATTGAAACCTGTTGAAACATTATTTATTAAAGTCTAAATTTTACATAAAATTATAAATAAAAAAATAAAAAATAAGAACATAAATCTTTGCCGATAAGAAGTGATAAAAGTGTTCTATAAAATCTGAAAAAACTTTTGGTAAGTTATTTGAAAAAATGTTTTTTCTTTAACTCATACATTTTCATTTTTACAAAATAATTTTAATACAAACTTTTTGTCATTAGCATTTTTGCAATATATAAAATTTTTTTTTTCTTTTTAAAAGTTCTCTCTATTTTCTCTATTATACAGGTATTTTATTGTTGGCATAACCAACATAAAAATCCAAAATTTGGGATTCAATCAATCATTTTGTATGTTCTAATACATAATGATAAACATTACTGCTGTTTTTTTGGACATTCTCACATTTATCCGTGTTTCAACTGAATTATATAAAAATGGAAAATCTAGTTCTTATTTCATTCGTCTTCCAAACTTATGTTCTAAGGTAATAACTTATTTTACACTATTCATTTATATTTTTATATCAATGTTCCTATTTATTATCAAATTTTATTGTCTACATTTGTCGTTGTTAATAACTATTGTTTTTATTTATTATTTATCATTAGTGACTCTTCATGCTACTTTTAATATTTATAATTTCCTATCAAACTTATTAACAAAACAAAAAAATTGGTTTGTTCACACTTTCATCACTTTTCGGAGAAAATCCGGAGACTGTTTTATACATTTTCATCACTTTTTATCGGCAAAGATTTATGTTCTTTTTTTTTATTTTTTTATTTATAATTTTATGTAAAATTTAGACTATAATAAATAATGTTTCAACAGGTTTCAATAGGCTTGAAAAGGGACTATATCAAGTCCGAAACGTTGCCACTTCTTAATGAAATAAAGTCTTCTTTATACTAATGACGTTTCCATCCGGAGACTGTTTTATACAATATTAAATTGTTTAGACAACTCTTTTGTCAACTTTAATTAATTACTACCTCACTAAGTGAAAAAAAATACAGAAAGGTGAAAGTTGCCGAAAACCCGCAACTATCAGGCACTGATATAGATGAAGGTAGTCATAAACAATAATAATTTGTTTAAATAATTATTTTTGCTAAATCTAGTTAATTATTAAGTCACGCCTGCTGAAAAATAGACAAAAAGTTGCAAATTTTAGAAAAAACCGCAACATTCTGCCAATTAAGCAAAGAGAATATTATTAACAATAATAATAAATTGTATAAACAATTATTTTGTTAACTTGAATTCATTATTACTTCACTCCAATTGAAAATTGGACAAAAAGCCAGAAATTTCAGAACATACCACATCTTTCTAGCATTATTCAAATATAATATTAATAACAGTATTCACATATAATATTAATAACAGTAATAAAAAATTGTTTAAACAATTAATTTTCTTGACTCTAGTTAATTATTTAACTTATATTAATTGAAAATTTGACTAGAAGTGCATTTTTTTAACTGCAATTTTGTAGCACTTTTCTAAGAGAATATTATTAACATTAACAATAAATTGTTTAAACAATCACTCCTGTTAACATTGGAGAACTGTCACTTTCCTTTAATTGAAAATTGGACAAAAAGTGGGAAACTTTCGAAAAAAAACGCGTCTTTCGAACTCCATTCTATGAGAAAAATGCGAAAAACAATAATAAATTGTTTAAACAATTTATGTGAACATCTAATTATCAGTATGAAGTTGTCTTTTATGTGCCAGAAACAATGTTCATTGAAAAAACCACAAAAAAAGTCATAATTAGCGCAAAAAACTCGCGAAACCCATTTTTTCACTTATGGGGTTTCTTTCGGACCCTATAAAACAGACTTAAGGTGTTGATATATAAAACTTGATATTTGATTCGTATTTTACGGCTAATTGTGAAGAGAAATGTTGAGTTTCAACTCGATTGAGATAATATTGAGGATTCTGAATAAGATTTAGATAAATTTCTTTTTTTTTCTTATGGGAAATACGTGTTAAACTTCATGGGGCTTGCGGCACCTCCAAATATCAATAAAAAAAATGGATTAATTTTTTTGTAGATTCGAACAAATTTCTGGGGTGTCCCCATGAAAATTAAAAAAAAAAAATTTCCAAAGCATTTTTGGACCACCCTAACATTCATTGTACCGATTGCCCTATACAGGGTGTCCCAGACTCAAGTGTCCGGACTTATATAGCCATATAAAAATTGAAAAAATAAATAGAAAATTCCTTTTCCAAAAATCAGTTGAAGTTTTAGTTTTTTAGTTATAAAAAATTTAAGCTGGACCAATCAGGAGCGCCGTATAAACAGCCGTGTGTACGTGAACGAGATTTCAATGCAGTGTTATCGAAGCGAGCGCAGAGGTGGGGTTAGCGACGGGAGAACACTACGTTGGAATCCCGTTCACGTACACTCGGCTGTTTATACGGCACTCCTGATTGGTCCAGCTTAAATGTTTTATAACTAAGAAACTAAAAGTTCAACTGATTTTTGGAAAAGGAATTTTCTATTTATTTTTTTCATTTTTATACGGCTATATAAGTCCGGACACTTGAGTCTGGGACACCCTGTATATAGTGAATTCTTCCAGAAATGTAATTATAATTCCAGATTTCTGATTGCGAAATGGGCAGTATCGTACTTTCTTATAAGCTCGTAAAGTGGGTTTGATAGTATGGTTGTCGAGAAAATCGCAATATTAGTAACCTTAGATGCAAGGAAACACGTTTCGTATCGTTAATACGAGTCTAATCTAACTTTATGTCGTTAAGTATACATTAAACGAACGCCCAGGCTCCACCTACCTTTGTCGAAGATGAATACGGGATGTTCACAACTAGGTCACTTCTATCGGAAAAAGGAGAGGAAGTTGTCTAGCCCAAGAGCTAAATTTTTACAAAAATCAAAACCTGAAATTATTGTTACTATTTTCAAAAAACTTTTCTTTTTCATCCAGTATCTACTATTAGCCTACTTTTCTTCTGAAGATTCTTGCAATGGTCAATGGTCGATAAAAGTTTAATCATTAATTCGTAAAATAAAGCCAAAGTGTCAGTTATTCAGTTTGAAAAAAATTAAAAATTGCCTTCTTTCTTTTGGTTGAATCCCACTGTTTTTGATTAAAATTTGATTTTCTTCTCTTTGGTTGAAAATTCAACTGTTTTGTTGAAAAGTTGTCTTTTATTTGTTTTTGTTTTATTTGTTTTTAAAAACTGATCTCTTTTATTTCAAAAATTACATAATTTGTTGAAAATTCATCCCTTCTGTTTGAATTCAACGACTCTTGATTTAAAATATTTTTTGGTTGAAGTATCAACCATTACATTTTACATTTTTTGTTTGAGATTCATCTCTTTAGTTTAAAATAAACTATTTTGGTGAAAATCAGTTTTTTTCCTTGAAAATTGATTAACTGAAAATTTAACTTGCCATTTTTTGTGGAGAATTCGCACTCTTTTAGTTTAAAAATCAACAATTCGGATGTGAATTCATGTATTTCATTAAAAATTCTTTTCTTTTGGGTGAAAATTAATCTCTATGCTTAAAAATCATACTTTTTGGTTGAAAACTCATTTTTCGGTTGAAAATTTAACAAGTTTATAAAAATTCGTTTTTCTTTTCTTGAAAATTGATTGTTTAAAGAATTGACTTTTTAAAGAAAATAATACTTCTTTTTTTTTAAATTCATATATTTTCGTTAATAATTCATTTCTTTGGTGAACAGTTTAACTAATTTATTAAAAATATATATTTTTTTTTTTAAATTAATATTTCAGTTGAAAATTCTTCAGTTTAGGTTGAAAATTTAAGTATTTTGTTCAAGCCACCTATTTCTGGTGCTGGCTTTGAAAATAAACATTTTTTCAAATTCAACGACTCTTAATTGATTAACTGAAAATTTAACTTTTAATTCTTGTTAAAAATTCGCCCCTTTTAGTTTAAAAATCAACAATTCAGATGTGAATTCATGTATTTTATTAAAAATTCGTTTCTTTTGGTTGAAAATTAATCTTTATGCTTAACAATTATACTTTTTGGTTGAAAAATCATTTTTCGGTTGAAAATTTAACTAATTTATAAAAATTCGTTTTTCTTTTCTTGAAAATTGATTTTTTTTAGTTGAAAATTGAACTATGTGTTTGAAAATTGACTTTTTAAAGAAAATAATACTTCTTTTTTCAAAATTCATATATTTCGGTTAATAATTCATTTCTTTAGTTAAAAATTTAACTACTTTGTTAAAAATATATATATTTTTTTTTAAATTAATATTTCAGTTTAAAATTCATCAGTTTCGGTTGAAAATTTAAGTATTTTGTTCAAACCACCTACTTTGGGTCTGGCTTTGAACAGAAAATTTTTTAAATCGCCTTCTCTCTTTTAGTTGAATTCAACTGTTTGGATGCAATTTCATGTATTTCATGGAAAATTGGTCTCTTTTGGTTAAAAATTAATCTTGATGCATAATAATTAAACTTTTTGGTTGAAAAATAATTTTTTTTTTTGAAATTTTAACTAATTTATAAGAATTAGTTTTTTTTTCTTAAAAATTGATCTTTTTAGTTGAAACTTCAACTATGTGTTTGAAAATTGACATTTTTTTAGAAACTTCTTTTCACTTGTAAATTTATTTATTCTGGTTAAAAATCAATTGACTTGATTTTAAATCTAACTACTTTGTTAAAACTATTTTTTTGTTAAAAATTAATGTTTTAGTTGAAAATTCGGCTTTTTGGTATAAAATTAATCTTCTTATTTGAAAATTCATTATTTTTGGTTGGAAATTTAATTATTATGTCCAGAGCTCCTTTTATCGGTTCAAAATTATTTTTTGAACTGAAAATTGAAATATTGCTTGTTTTGGTACACATTTTTTTTAGCTGAAAATTTATTTCATTCTATAGAAATTTAACTGTTTTATTAAAAACATTGTTCTGAAAAATTAATTTTTGAACTCAAAAATTAAAGTCTTTTCCGAAATTCTATGGAATTTTCGAAAAAGGCCTGCGAAATCCTTTAAGGTTCTGGGAAATCGATTTAAATACCTTAATGAGAGCCTAAAAAATCTCTCTAAATAATTGAAATATACTCAAATCTTATAAAATCCCTTATAAATAACTATTTTAGTCAGTAATTTATTTGCCTTGTATTTTTATTTTTTTTCTTACAGTTGCTTCATCCTGACGACTGTAATTGTATTGAAGAATTTTATTATTTGATTGCAAATTCAACAATTTTTATTAAAAAGTCATACTTTTTATTTCAAATACCTACTATCACATTATTCGTTGAGGAATCATATTTTTTGGTAGAAAATTCATCTTTTTGGTTGAAAATGCCTTTTTTTGTTTAAAAAATAATTTTTAATCTAAAAACGTAACAATTTTTGGCTGAAAATTTATATTTTTGAAATTGAAAATTCAATCATTTGGGTAAAACTTGAGCCACTTCGTTAAAAATTTATTTGTTTGAGGGTTGATCTCTTTGATTGAAAATTCAAATATTTTGCTGAAAATTCTTTTTTTTTCATTTAAAATTAATTTGTTAACCAAGAATTGTAACTTTTCTATATTTTTTTCTTTCTGAAATTTAATCTTTTTTTTTAATCAAAAATTGGTGTTTCTTGGTAGAAAACTAATTCTGTTGGCGGAAATTTTCTCTCTTTTGATTAAAACTGCAATTTTTTGTTTAAAAATTAACTGTTTTTGTTTGTAAATCTTTATTTGTTGAAAATTCGTCTTTTTTAATAAGAAAATTCCTCTTTTTTGTAGAAAATTAATCATTTCGGATCGAAAATTGAACTGTTTTGTATGAAATTTATTTTTTGTTTGTTAAAAGTTGACCTACTTTATTAAACATATATTCTTTGGTTGCAGAATGACAGATTCATCACTTTAGTTGAAAATTCCTCTCTTCGGTTCAAAATTCAACTATTTAGTTCAAATCCATTTTACTGAAAATTAATTATTTTCAGTTAAAAATTAAATTATTCTTCTGTAAATTGTTGTATTTTGTTGAAAATTTGTCTTTTTCGGTAGAAAATTAATTTTCTTTGTTGGAAATTCGTCTTTTTCGTTAAGAATTCATCTTTGTAGGTTAAAAGTTAAAATATTTGGTTAAAGGTTGAAAATTTAACTATTTTATTGAAAATTCAACTATTTTATTGAAAATTCGTTTCTTTGTTGTTGTAAATACATCTCTTTTTAATTAGAAAATTTATTCTCTTTATTAAAATTTCAATTACTTGGTTGGAATCTAAAGAAACTTTAATAAAAAATCATCTTATTGGCTGAAAATTGATCTATTTTGTTGAAAAAACTTTATTTTTGCATGAAAATTAATTTTTTGAATTGAAAATTCAACTATTCCATTTTAGGTTGAAAATTGATAGTTTTTAGTCGAAAATTCAACTATTAAATTTTTCATTAAAAATTCACCTATTTGCTTTAAAATTCAACCTTTTGGTTGAACGTAGAACTACTTGGTTAAAAACTCATTTTATTTGTTGAAAATTGAACTATTCTGTCAAAAATGATTTTTTTGCATTAAAATTATTTTTTTTTTGCTGAAAATTTAACTATTCCAGTTTTGGTTGAAAATTCATATTTTTGCAGTTTTATCTTTTTTGGTAGAAATTAAAAATCTTCCTAACTGAAAATTCAACCACTAGATTGAAAATTAAACTACTTTTCTTCAAATTCATTATATTGGTTGAAGACTAAACTATTTTGTTGAAAATCCTATTTTTTCTACGAAAATTAATTTTTTTAACTGAAAATTTAACTTTTCCATTTTTGGATGGAAATTTATCGTCCTTGGTAGAAAATTCAACTATTTGGATAAAAATCTATGTTATTGTATGTTTGCAAATTGGTTTATTTTGTTGAAAATTTGTCAATTTTTGGTAGAAAATTAATTTTCTTTCTTGAAAATTCGTCGTTTTGGTTAAGTATTCATCTTTGAAGGTTAAAAGATAAACTATTTGGTTAAAGGTTAAAAAATTAACTATTTTATTAAAAATTCTTTTTTTTTGCAAATACATCTCTTTTTAATGAGAAAATTTATTCTCATTATTAAAAATTCAATTACTTGGATGGAATCTAAAAAAACTTTAATAAAAAATCATCTTATTGGCCTAAAATTGAACTATTTTGTTGAAAAAACTTTATTTTTGCATGAAAATTAATTTTGTAAATTGAAAATTCAACTATTCCATTTTAGGTTGAATATCGATTATTTTTACTCGAATTCAACTATTATAAATTCAACTATTAAATTTTTCATTAAAAATTCATCTTTTTTGGTTTAAAATTCAACCTTTTGGTTAAACGTAGAACTACTTGGTTGAAAACTCATTCTATTTGTTAAAAATTTAACTATTCTGTCAAAAATGATTTTTTTTTGCATTAAAATTATTTTTTTTTTTTGCTGAAAATTTAACTATTTCAGTTTTGGATGGAAATTTATCGTCTTTAGCAGAAAATTCAACTATTTGGATGAAAATCTATGTTATTATATGTTTGCAAATTGGTTTATTTTGTTGACAATTTGTCATTTTTTGGTAGAAAATTAATTTTCTTTGTTAAAAATTCGTCGTTTTGGTTAAGAATTCATCTTTGTAGGTTAAAATTTAAACTATTTGGTTAAAATTTTAACCGTTTCGTTGAATTTTTTTTTAATTCAAGTCTTTAGTTGAAAATGTAAATATTTTATTGAAATTTCGTTTTTTGTTGTTGTTAAATTACCAACTAATTAATTTTTCGTTGAGAATTTGTCTTTTTGTCGAACATTCCAATTTTCTTTTTGAAAATTAAACTATTTTTGGCTAAAGTTTTGGTTGCAAATTCAACTGTTTTGTTGAACATTCGCCTATTTCGACAGAAACAATTTGTTTAAAAAATCAACTTATTTCTTTGACCATTTCATTATTTCATTGCAAATAAACATAAATTAGCTAAATTATGAACAGCAAAAAAATACTGAATTTCAAAAGTTTCAATAAATTGCTTTTAAAGCTGAAAAGAAGAGAAACTTTGAATATTTTCTTTTGTAGCGTCGTGATGTTTCACCGTGATAAAATGAGCAATGCCCAAAAACCTGAAAAAATGTATATTTCTGTCCTGGAAAACCTGGAAAAGTCCTGGAATTTTTGTTTGAAGAAATGCTAGACAACCCGATTCAAATAACACGTTCATTCCGCAACACTGCTCCAACCCAGGTCGCTTATCAATCTCTCTAGCAATCACCCGAGGTGAAGAACTTCACAAAGTCATCATGTGTACATTTTACTGATAATAAGAGGCTTTTTGTGTGCATAGTGTGCGAATCATGAATGCTAGTAATACAATAGGGGAGAGTGGGGAGTTGTGGGCCACGCTTTGTTTTCAAGACATAACATCTCTGAGCATCGATAAATTGTCAATGTATGAACTGGTATTTTTAGTACACTTCTCAATACATCAACTGGAGACCACAATTAATAAAATTCGTCAATGCGCGAGAAATATTTAGGATGACGTAAATCTGATAAAAATCGATATTTGTGATTTTGGTGGGGAGTTGTGGGCCATAACAAAAAATAAAGGAAAATGGCATATTCCAGTAGTTTAGTTTTATTAAAGTTGCAGTAAATACAAATTAATGATTTAAAAAAAAAATTTTTTAATGATTCTGATTCACAATGTATGCATGTTGGCACATTTGAAGTGCACAGCACGATCGCACATGTTGCAGTGAACTGTGTTGTTCCGATTTAAAATCTTTGGTATTGTGTCCTTGCAGATTATGCAAAAGTCTTTTCAGAACAAGAGAGAAGAAGTTTCACTAAGAAAATTGAAATACGCATTAAGAACGTTTGGCCCACGACTCCCCACTAATGGTGGACCACAACTCCCCACAGCCGACATTTACGAAATGACCGAATTGCCATACACACAATGAATGTTTTACCGAAATTGTTTGATTGAATTTAAAGCCAATTGCTAAAGGAATATTTTACAATAACGTGCCTTTTAAATCTGCTGTAGAACGGGACTTCGAATATCAACCACTTGAGTTGTACACAAACTTTTATTTTGATTTCTTTAAGCAACAATGTCAAAATACTAATTACGCGTGTTGAGACTATGAGTTAAGTTCACAAAGTGAGCTTACACAAAGAGAGCCTTTTGGCAGTGGTTAAAGCAGTCCTACCACCCACAACACGGCGGAGATTAAGGTGGCCCACGACTCCCCACGACCCACAACTCCCCACCGTCCCCTATTCAATGCGAAGGTATTCAATATTGCTAATTGAATTGTCTATAACAATCATTGACTTTGTCACACAAACAGGAATGTTTCTCGATTCCTCGCTCTCTGAACTATTACATAACATTGCATACAATGTGGTCGTTGAATTATGTTCAGTCATTATCCTTCTGTATACGCATGAAGGCTACCCATTGGCTTAGCTTGCAGTTGGCTGCACAGGCTAAGTTATAGCAGCTAATATGGAAACTTTGTGCGGTCAGCCATGAAAATGGCTATGTGAATACTGTGTCATTAACTTAGCACAATTTTAAATTGAAAATGTATCGTCTTTTTTATTCAATTTATTAGCGAAATTAAATTTTGCTCTAACGACCTATGCAATGGGAAACTTTTTCATTAATAGAACTCTGGGTTTTATTAAAAATCTGAGAAAAATGACTGCCTTTAGTTCAGTTCATTCCAGCAATTCTTAAGATTTTTTTTCAAATAAAAGAAACATACTAAGGTATAGAATTTTTTAATCAATTTTAAAATATATCGTATTAAAAGTGCCAGATTTAATTCGATTATAATTTAATTTAATTTTTGACGATTGTTTATTTGAATGAAGAAGAATAATTACTAATAACAATCGACAAGTGTTCACATAAAGTTGTTTAGCAGTGATAATTTTGTTTTTTATTTCTTTCGTCTGCTAAAATTCAATAATAATTTTAAAATTAATAAATATTGGTATACGTAATAAATATCAATCATGCAAATGTAAATAGTATTTTTAAATTTTGTTTGAAGATGAAACATTTTAAAGCAAGTTGAAAATGTGAAAACTGAGTACAGAACCTATAAAATATAAAATTGGAACAGTTACAAAAAAAATGTACTTTTCATTCAAGTATTAGAAGATTAACACATTTTAGTTTAAATGTACAAAATTACATACTCAAGTAAAAAGTAGCATTTTCCGAATTCATCAACTGCAACTTTGAATGTTCTAACTTGAGCAATTTCTAATTTTTTTAAATCTTCACTTGAAAATTTAACTATTCTTGAAACTTTTTTTTCGTTGAAAATTAATTTTTTAAATTCACAATTGAACTATTCGATTTGTGTTTGAAAATTGATCCTTTTTAGTCGAAAATTCAACTATTTTGTTGCAAGTTTAAATTTTGTTCCAAAGTTATATTTTTGGTGGAAAGTTGGTTAAAAATTCAACTATTTGTTTGAAAATATATTTATTTGTTTGAAAAGCTGTGTTTTAGGTTGAAAATCAAACTACTTTTAAAAAATTCATTTTTTCAAACTGAAAATTGCAATTTTTGATTGAAAATTATTTGTTGTATTGCAAGCTTATATTTTTGAGTTGAAAATTTAAATATATTGCAGAAAGTTCTTTTTTTTTTGCTCAAAAATTCAATAAATTGGTAGAAAATTGTATTTTTTCATTTGAGATTAGTTTTTTCAAATGAAAATGTAGCAATTCCATTTTTGGTTCAAAATTGATCTTTCTTATTTCGAAAATTTAAATATTCAGATAAAAATTTATTTAATTTGTAAAAAATTCGTCATTTTTCAGTTAAAAATTCATCATTTCAGTTAAATTTTTTTTGTTTCTTAAAAACTAGGTTTTTTAACTGAAAATTTTAGTTTTTGTTTGAAAATTAACTTTTTAATTGAAAATTCATATTTTTGTGTTGAAAAATCAACTGCATTGTAGAACAATTTTTCTTTCAGGATTCAACATTCAACAATTTGGGTGAAAATTCAGTTTTTTCAATTGAAAACTAATTTTTCGAAACGAAAATGTAACTATTCCATTTTTGGTATTTTGTTCAAAACTTATCTTATTTTTATTTTGGTTTTTCGGAAAAAAATTTAGTCGTGAGTTAGGATTTTTGGGATTTCCTATCTTTTTTGCGATTTTGGGACTTTATAAACACCACGACAAAAATTTTCCTCATGAGTAAAAATAATAACATGTTTCTCTGGTCGTTGGATTCTTGTTTTATTTTCAGGAATTCTATACATTAAATTGAGTATTGGACGTTAAACAGGATTTTGAATGTGATCTTAATCTAATTTAAAATTCTTAAATTTCAATTTTTCAACTAAAAAATGGACCGTTTTCAAATTCAAAGTAAACGTAAATGTTCGATTGAAATATTATAAAATATTTTTGATGTTAAAATAATTTCAAATTAGTTGCTTCATAATTAAACGCTTTTATTTAATTTCAAATCCTACTAAAATATTGTTTTCGTCTGAAGTATTGTAGTTTGAAACCATTGAAATTTTTATTTTTTTATTTGAAAAATGAGAACTTCTTAAATATTTATCAATATTTGACTCTTCATTTCGAATAAGAAAATTATGAATTAAATATTCAAAAACTAAACAATTTGAAATAGAAATTCTTTGAAATAGAAAGTCTTTAAATTTCAGAGCTGTATTCGAGATTTGAACGTTAAAATTTCATTCTTCCATATAAAAAATTTAATTTCTAAGTGAAAGTACTGATTTTTTATGTATAAATTATCATCGTCTTATTGCTATTTTGGAATAACCTAAAATTAAATTAATTCAACTTCTAATTTAAAAAAGTGTTCAGTTCCAAACCAAAATTTAAAAAAAATTCTTAATGCTTCTAACCTAAAATTACTTAAAATTATATTGTTTGAAACATCTACAATTTTACTGATTTATTCTTCAATTTAGGGTATTGAAAATGATACTGTAGATTTATATTTCTATCTATATTTCTATTTAGGAATATAAATAAGCATAAAGATACAAATAACTGTGATACTAAAGATCCTTGGATAATAAATTTTAGTAATGTTGATATTCCAGACAATGTTAATGACATTTTAAGGTTAGGGAATAAATTTAGTTCTTCCTTTTTAACAAACAAAAGCAATATAATTTTCAATATGGTTAAAGATATAGAGTCAAATATTGGATTAATTGAAAATATTGAACATCGTGACTTATTAAGACACAGAATAATTAATACAGCGAATACTTTTTTACAGAATAATAAAATTACAGAAGTTGATAGAATTTTAGCAAAAAACATTAAGAAAACACAAACATTTATTAAAGCTAATAAACAATCACTAATAACTCATGCAGATAAAAGTAACATTACAGTAATACTAAAAAAGGAATCTTATAATAAAAAAATGCTGGAATTATTAAATGATACCAAAACTGATGAAAAATTAAATGAAAACCCAGAAAAAGAATTAAAAAATAAAACATTTAAATTGTTAAATTCTTGGAGAATTAATGGATATTTAGGTGAAGAATTATTAAGAAAAGATATTTTAGTTCATGATACTAACATTCCTAGAATTTATGGATTACCTAAAGTTCATAAAGAGAATTGTCCACTTCGACCTGTAGTTTCACTAATCAACTCACCTACTTATAAAATGGCTAATATTTTAAATAATATTCTTAAAAAAGCACTAATAGTAGCAAAATATCAAGTAAAAAATTCTTTTGAATTCAAAAATAAAATAATTAATAAAACAATTCCATCTGATCATATCATGGTTTCATTAGATGTTTCTTCATTATTCACAAATGTACCACTTGATTTAGTTATCAATAGTATTTTAAGCAGATGGATTCATATAAAAAACTATATAGAATTACCGATTGAAGAATGTGAAGAGGGAATTCAATTTTTAATGGAACAAACAGTTTTAAAATTTAATAACAATTTTTACAGACAAATTTTTGGAACACCTATGGGTTCTCCTATCTCTCCAACATTAGCTGATTTAGTTATGCAAGATTTAGAATCAAATGTAATAAAAAATTTGAATTTTTCTTTATACACATATTTTAGATATGTTGATGATACGTTCATTATATTACCTAAAGATAAACTAATTTACGTTTTAAAGCAATGTAATTCTTATCATCCAAGGCTTAAATTTACACATGAAATTGAAAGTAATAATTCTATTTCGTTTTTAAATATCAAAGTTATAAAAATTGATACAGGTAATATCATCACTGATTGGTTTCGTAAAAATACTTATTCTGGTAGATATTTAAATTTTCTTTCTAACCATCCAATACAACATAAAATTTCGATAGTAAAAAATCTTATTGATACAGCTTTAAAATTATCAGATAAATCATTTCACAGTTCTAATATAGAATTTATTAAAAAAAACTTTATTCTTAAATAATTACCCAACAGAATTTGTTCAAACACATATTAATAACAAAATTAAAACAATTACAGATTCTTTATCCAACCAAAATAATACAACAATAGTTAGAAATTCAAATTTTAAACCAATAGTATCAATTTCTTATCATGGTAAGCTGTCTTTTGAAATTAAAAGAATTTTAAATGATTTTAGTATTAAAACAAATTTTAGAATTGATTCTAAACTCGATAGATTCATAAAATTAGGTAAAGATTTATTAGAAAATTTGCAATTTACTGATGTAGTATATAAAATTCAATGTTTGAATTGCGAAAAATGTTATGTGGGTCAAACGAGCAGATTACTTGCTACAAGAATAAAAGAACATCATGATACTTTTAGACAAAATCCAAAAAACCATAAAGTCATAGCAAAACATCAGGTTGAAACTGGACATTTGATTGATTGGGATAATGTTATATTTTTACATCATGAACCTAATGAATTTAAAAGATTAATAGCAGAAATCTTTTTTATAAAAAAAACAGCAATAATTGTTTGAATATAATTTCAGATCTTAATAACTACACAGTAAACAAAAAAGGATCAATTTTGTTGCAGAGAATTTTGCTCCAACGATCATTTGACTCTCGAGATCATAATGATCTGTCCATTCGGATCACCTTGATCATCTTTTTCGGATCATTTGTCAGACTAAACAAAATGGCCGCCTATTTTTGGCGCTGATGTCATAACGACATAACCTAAAAATTTTATCTTACCGCACACAAGTGACAACTACACTTAACAGGTGATATTTTCTCATATCAGATTCTGTTAATTTTTTTATCTTTTCAAGTACACTGCACGATGAGAAACCATAAAAAGCATGCATATGAGTTCAAGTACTTTAAGAACGTCAGCCATCTTGGTTTGACTTGATACATGATCCCGCATCAGGTCATTATGATCTCAAAAGTCGATCATTCATTCTGGTCGATCAAAATGCTCTTGATTTCGGTATCATTTTGAACATTTTTTTTACTGTGTATAGTCCAATATATAATATAATTTTGGATTCTCTAATTTAAGAAAATATTAAAACTCAAAATTGATGAATTTTTCTAATAAAATTTTTTATCATATTATACAGTTATACATTCAACTAATTAGTCATAGGAATAATTTTAAATTTCAATAACAATGTATAATGTGTTAATAATTTTTTAAAATTAGAATTCTTTCAAATTTTAATATTGTCATTAGAATTACATAGAAACTATAGTACCTTATGTTATAAATCGTTGATACGTCATTGCTAATTTCTATCCTTGTTCAGAATTCTACGTCCTGAAGAGGAAAACGACAAAGTTTTCGAAACGTTGGCAGCAATAAAGGATTTATAACATCAAAATCTACTTTTGGTCTGAAGTATGTCAGTTTCTTTCACCATCTACATGTATTAATTTTAATAACTTATATTACTCAGACAAACAACATCGCTTTAACACCATTACTAATCTAACTAATTTCTTAACCAGAAATCTCGGAACTGTTGAATTTTTAAAAGTTTAAAAATTTCAATTTTGCTTCAATGAAAAATTTCTTAAATAAAAATTTGTTATGCTCTAATTCTATGAGTTCAAATTTCAGAAGAGTTCTACTCTGAGTGCTTTCATTTTCAGTTTAGTTTAGATTACCATAAATGAAAAAATTTTCAGCTTTAAGTGTTCGGGAAATAACGAGGAATTTTTTTCTCAATTAAAACAACCACCTTGACCTTACCGTCTAGGAATATTAAAAATTTCTCATTATTATTATTATTATTATTAGAAAACTTATTAGGCTGAGACTAAATTCAATTGGATAAACTGCATACAATTTTTACGAATTTATTTAAGTTAATTATACATATCACTAATTAATTATGACAGTATGACTAATATATATATATATATTTTATTGTTTCAGGTATGTACCCAGATACTGAGAGCTCAACTTAAAATGCATGCATGTGCATCGCTTATTATGATCGTAAGTAACGATTTTCAATTGTTTATGTTTTTTTATATCGTACTTTTGATTGAAGTCCTTTTAATAATTGCCTACCGAAGTTTCAATTTTTTAATAATGACCGTGAAAATTGTTCGTGAACCAGGAAAAAAAATGATACGGAACTTTTTCCCCCGAATAAAACCACCGCACCCTTCGGATGACATCTCATATTTAATCGAATTTATTTTGATACGAAGTAAAGTGAAAATAATTGGGTAAAATACGCTCAATGAAATTTTGTAATTATTAACATTAATCTATAAAAACAAGCGTATAATATTTCACGGACATTTTCACATTTTGACTTTAGTATTTTAATAATACAATAATTGAAAGCTGTAATATAATTCTCCAGTAATTTCAGCAAGATGATAGCATAATTCTGTTTTACAATTAGGCATTTTAGGATAAAGGCTTAATACATAATTATGCTGTAGAATAATGTTTTAGAAAATAATGTCACTGGGCTATGCAATGATGCAGTTAGTTAACTGAAATTGCATTTGCGGACTGGATTTGTAGCCACTAAAACAATTCTGAACGTAATTGGTTCTAGTTATTACTAGGTTTACGTGTGCTATGAAAACACCATGGAATTATGGTTGGTGGTATTTACCCACTAACCACTTTCCACATCTAGCTGAATAGTGTGAAGTCATTTACCAATTGCTATAGTAAGCATTCTTACTGGTAATTTGTTGTTTTTTAATAATTAATAGTCAAATTCGACCAATCTATTTGTTTAACAAATAGTAACTAACATGAATGAGTAGAAATTGACTACTACTAATTAGTTGATGAATTGCACAGTCTCAAAAAATAAAAGAAGTTTCGGCAGATCTGCTCAGTGAATTCTTATGTATCTTGGGTCGCTGAATCCGAATCCGAAGAAGAAATGCTGACGTTAGCTTTTGTTTTCTTCCTATCGTCAAAAAACCCTTCTTTCATACATTGCACAGCCCCATAAAAAAGTAGGAGTTCCGACGGACCAGAATAGCTCACTCTTTATATTTTGGGTCGCTGAATCTGAATCCGGAATCGGAATTCCGAAGTTAGCTCTTCTTTCCTTCCTATTCTCAAAAAACTTTTCATACATTGCACAGCCCCATAAAAAAATAGGAGCTCCGACGGACCAGAATAGATCACTCTCAATATTTTGGGTCGCTGAATCCGAATCCGAAGTCGGAATTCCGATGTGAGCTCTTGTTTTCTTCCTAACCGAAAAAATGAACGAAAAAATTTTTTCTTAAGATTAGGAAATTTTAAGGTTGGGAAAAAAACAAAAGCTGAAATCAGACTTCCGGCTCTGAATTCGGATTCAGCGACTCAAAATAGTTAGAATTGACTAGTCGGGTCCGCCGGAACTCCCACTTTTTTGTGAGGCTGTGAAATGTACGAAAAATGTGTTTTTTGAGGTTACGAAATTTTGAGCTTATTAGAAAACTAATAATTTTTAGTAAAAAAATTGCTTGACAATTCAGATTTCAAGAATTAGTCGGTGAGATACATAATGTATGACTGTCTCAGGATAAAAATCTCTAATTTTATATTTTTTATAGTCACTTTCAATCCGGGTTTCTTTTTAAATCTATTGGTTTCCTTTCTAAGTAGAAATGAAGAGTGGTATTGTAAAAAAATTTTCTCCAGAATTTCCGGTTTCATGAGAAAATAAACGTTTTTTTTTCAAAAATCTGAAGGTTTGTTAAAAATTCTGAAAAATTAAATCGTATGTTTTTTACCAACGGGCAAAGAAAAAATTTATTTTTTTAATTATGAAATCCCTTAAAATTCTTGGATATTCATTAAAATCTTCTAAAATTCTTGAAATCGCTTGAAATCTTCAAAATCAAATACAAATCCCTTATAATCCTTTAATCCTTTGATGCATACATTTTTCTATCAAACTAATTTTACGGATATATGCACCTTAAGGGGTTTCTAAGGTCGCTGATTACGAATCTGGATACCGATTCGCAAAATTCAAAATGGCGGATCCAAAATAGCGGACGAGTTTTCAAAAAAAAGATGGATTTCCATTAAACTTGGCGTCTGCCGGTTTTTGGGGTCTCTGATCACGAATCTGAAGTTAGTTTTTGAAAATTCGAAATGGCGGACGAGTTTTCGAAAAATAATGGATTTTCATAAAATATTGGCATCTGGGGTTTCTGGGGCCACTGATAACGATTCTGAAGTCATATTTCAAAACTTCAAAATGGCAGATCCAATATGGCGGACTAGTTTTCAAAAAATGATGGATTTTCATTAAACTTGGCGTCTGCGGGTTCTTGGGATCTCTGATAACGAATCTGAAGTCAGATTTCAAAAATTCAAAATGGCGGATCCAATATGACGGACGAGTTTTAAAATTTTTTTATGGATTTTCATGAAGCTTGGTATCTGGGGTTTTTTGGCGTCTCGGATCACGAATCTGAAGACAGTTTTCGAAAATTCTAAATGACGGACGAGTTTTAGAAAAATAATGGATTTTCATGAATCTTGGCATCAGGGTGTTTTTTGGGTCTCTGATAATGAATCTGAATCATATTTCAAAAATTCAAAATGGCGGATCCAATATAGCGGACGAGTTTAAAAAAAATTGATGTATTTTCATGAAACTTGGTATCTGGGGTTTTTTGCGGGTCTCTGATCACAAATCTGAAGAAAGTTTTTGAAAATTCAAAATGGCGACGAGTTTTAAAAAAAAAATGGATTTTTAGGAAACTTGGCATCTGGGGGTTTTTGGGGTCTCTGATAACGAATCTGAGGTCATATTGCAAAAATTCAAAATGGCGGATCCACTATGGTGGACGAGTTTTCAAAAAATAAATCGATTTTCATGAAACTTGGCGTCTGGGTTTTTTTTTGGAGTCTCTGATCACGAATCTGAAGACAGTTTTTGAAAATTTGAAATGGCGGACTTGTTTTCGAAAAATAATGGATTTTCATGAAACTTGAAATCTGGGGGTTTTTCGGGTCTCTGATAACGAAACTGAAGTTATATTTCAAAAATTCAAAATGGCGGATCTAATATGGCGGACGAGTTTTCACAAAATTAATGGATTTTCATGACACTTGGTGTCTGGGGTTCCTGGGGTATCTGATAACGAATCTGAAGTCAGATTTGTAAAATTCAAAATGGCGGATCCAATAAGGCGGACGAGTTTTCAAAAAATGAATGGATTTTCATGAAACTTGTCACTCAGGGGTTTTTGGGTTCGCTGACTACGAATCTGGAGCCAGATTTGCAAAATTCAAAATGGTGGAAAAGTTTTCCAAAAATTGTTGGATTTTCATGAAACTTGGCATCTAGGAGTTTTCGGAGTTATGAATTTTAAAATTCTTCTGGAAATAATTAATTTTTCTTGCAAAAAGTGACTTTTTTGGTAATTGTTTATTAATATCAACTAATTCTTTGAAATTTCGTGACATCTTTTTACATCTTACGAAATCCTTTCAAACCCCTTTGTATCTCTTAAAATCCCTTAAAATATTTTGAAATATTTCAAAATTTTATAATATTCCTTTTAATTCCTTCAAATTTTCGCCATCCCATTAAAATTCGCTCACATCCTTCAAAGTTTGTGAAAATACTATGAATTATCTTGAAATCCTTTTAAATCCTGTGACTTTTTTTGAAATATTTCGAAATCTCTTCAAATCTTGTAAAATCCCTTGAAATATTTTCTAATCCTCGGAAATCGTTCTGAATTCACTAAAATCCTTGAAAATTTGTTGAAATCCTTCAAAATCTCTTGAAATCTGATTATATTCTTCGAAGACCCTTAAAATCTTGTAAAACCCCTTAAAAAAATAGAGATTCTCTCCTTTGAATTTCTCCATTGAATTCTCATGAAATCCCTGAAAAGCTTTCAAACTACCTTGAAATCTCGTTTATAGAGAAAATAAATGATATATTGTCAATTGATGTTTATTAACCCTCATTTACCCCACGTATTTGAGTATACGTTGTTACCCCACGTGGGTCAAAAAGACCCAGCTCGTTTTCTCAGGCTTGTATCTCAACGACAAATCGGTCAATTGAAGTCAATTTTTGTTTACTGAGAATGTTTTTTTTTACTGAAAAGGTTCTTTTGTGCTCTAATCGGTAACCCTAACAAAATAATTCTAACATAAAAATTATGAAAGTTGTATCAGAGTTTAAAAAAAAATGTGATTGCAAAATCTTGGAATATATATTTTTTTTCATCAAAATTGTATGGTTCTGAGTTAAATAAAGATAAAAGTGTTTATATGTAGTGATTTTAAAAGCTCAAGAGTCACACTTTTCAATAGTATAAGTGACGTAATTATCGGTTCCAAAAGGTATAAGTATTTCATTATGTGAAAATGGCGAAAAATTGAAAAACGTGTAAAAATATTACTTGACAAAAATCATGCAGTATGTATAAAATGGGGTCAAAATTTAAAAAAAATCAATGTAATGCATTCAGAAAGTGTTAATTTATTGAATTTTCGCACAAACAATTATCCATTTTTGTTTCTGAAAAATCAGAAAAATATTTATTAAATAAAATTATTTGCGAAATGATATCATCATTTTCACAGGAATATGAGACAAATATTGACATTTTTTATTCAAATTTCTATAAAATAAGAAAAAAATTAACTTTTAAATTTGAAAATTCAGTTGCAAAATCATATTATAATTTTGTTCGCAAATATATAGTTCTTTTTACCTGTGATACACGAAAGGCATTGCTTCACAACCAATCTCTGTCGATGGATGTTTCCGGGGAGAAATTTCTATAAAATCAAGAAAAACACAATATTATTGGACGACAAAAAAAATTTAAATAAAGAATTTACTTACGTTTTGTATTTGTCTTCAGATCACTTTTTGTAACGTTGTTACCCCACCGGGGTCTAAAAGGCACAAATCGAACTTTCACACTGTCGCTTTCGGCGTAACCAACCGAACCTCTGGGTCATTTTGACCCACGTGGGGTAACTGAGGATTAATTAACTATATTTAGGCCAACTCTCTTTTTTCTTCTCCACCTTATTTCCCACCTTTTACTTATTTTCATATTGCTTTTATCCTCAGATATATTTTTTTCCAAGCATGTTCCCTTTTTTTAGTTTTGACGGTATTTTACTCACTGTATATAAAAAAAAAGAAGTTTGTAACTGAAATGTGTGAATCGTAGTGAACTATAAGAAGAAATGATTTTCCCGCTATTGAGTACAGTGCCTTAAGATGAAAATCTGCTTCCGACCCAGGAGGCTTTCAAGAAGTAAAAATCCTCTTGAGATTCGTCGTGGTCGATGAGGACAAAGTTCCTCTCTCTTTTTTCTTTCTTTTTCCATTTTCTTTCTTTTTCTTCACTTTTCTTTTGCAACCAACTGTTCGAGGAGAATTATCCGGGCTCAACGAGGGGGCTCGTTCTAAATCGGCTTGGAAGTTCATGATATGTATCGCCATATTCCACCTTATTGTGTCTGGTGAATTCCATGCCCGATTTACATTGCTTATGCTGTTCTCCTGTGGAAAAATTTATTTATGAGCTCTCTCTGAATCGATCCACGGCATCAAAAAGATTAAGGTGACTCGATTTGTTTCCTTCTTGTCTCAATTGAAAATTGCTTTATCCTATCCACTTTTTGAAGATCTTTGTCGCAAACAAATCCTCAGTATGCTTAGTTCTCTATTTTTATAGAAAGAGCATTTTTTAATGCATTCTTAAAATGCTACAATTTATTTTAATATAATAGGCTAATGCATATATTCTTCTAATTACTTTACCATTTTTTATTTGATATTAATAATGAACAGGGTGCTTACATGACCGGGAAATGACCGGGAATTTTGTTCACGGGGAAAAAACGGGAACTGGCGTGGATTTTTTTTTGTCGAATGTACTCATATGCAAATCAAAAGTAGTAATATATATTTTTTTACTCTAATTCTGAATTGTAATAGGGAATTTTTAAAGATACAAAAACAAAAATTTGTGAAAATTTATGAAGAAATAAAATCCGAGACAGGAAATTTTCTAAAAGAATTATAATTTTGAGTCAAGACAGTGCATTTCCGTAAAGAAATATAATATTGACAACTGGGATAGAAAAATTTCCGTTGTGATTTGAAACAGAAAATTTGCACAGAGAATTATAATGCAGATTTTTGGACAGGGGATTTTCATAAAGAATAATAATTTAGACTTTTGGCAATGGAATTTTTGTAAAGAATCATTTTTTGAGTTGGAAGAGAGAATTTTTGACATGGAATGGGAATTTTGGAAAATAATTTTAATTCTGATTAAGAAGAAAGTAATTTGAAAAATTCGCTGTCAAAGTTCTGAATTATAATACTTTTTCAAAATTACTGGTTCCAAATCAGAAATCTTTTAATTGCTTAGAAATCTAGTGAAAATTTTAAGAGTAGGTTGAAATCATTCAAATCTTCTGAACAATTTTAAATTTCCTTGTAGACACCCTGATAAAGTAAATTTTGAAGCATGATTGTATTTTTTTAACACAACTTTCTACCTCTTTTATGTAGCAATAGCAATTTTTTCACTACCTTTAGTTTTTAGGATTAAATAAACACATAAAGAAAATAATTGAATAAATTTGAGTGGGAAGCGGAATAAAAGAGCAATACATTCTAACGTTTAATTGACTTTCTATTGTCTAAAAGTTCGCAGTATGAGCTTTTATTAAACTTCAAGCAAATATAAAATACCATAAAATGAAATATTTTCGGAACAAATTACACCTTGGTGACCTGCTTCTGTGGATTGCGAATATAAAATAATGATCTCTGTGTTTCACATTCAAAGCCAGCTATTAAATTCTTGAAATGAAACAGAGTTTCAAATAACTCGACAATGTTTTCTATTTGCAGAACATATTTCCATATTTTCAGTATCAAAAATCATTCAACCGCAAACTAAAAATTGAAAATGGAAAGTGTGGTATTAGATAATCGATCTCCCTTTGAACATTAGCTTTATGCCTTTCTAATTTCCAGATGTAAAACTTTTAAATTTTTTCATTTGCTTCAATCTTAAGGGGGTACAGAGGTAAAATTTTGAATTTTTTTCATTTTATCATTCCGGAACCCTTTACAAGTTTTTGAGCTAAGACGAGGGGCCATGCACTCTCGAATCAAGGAGTTTTATCGTTTGAAATCGGTATGAAATCAAATGCAACAAGCATAACACTTCGTGAAATCATCTGAAATCAGCGGAATCTGAGTGGATCTTTTAGAAATGATCCAATATTTTGAAATGAATGAAAATTGAGTGAAATCAGCAGAAATCTCTTAAAATATTCCGAAATCGTAAGCGAGTCAGTAAGAGTTAACGCGAGCTGCGAGTAATCACGAGCAATCAACCGAGGAATCAAGAGAGCAGTCATAGTGTAGTCAGTGCATTCAGCGTACGACCCTTCCTTCGTCGCTATGGGATGGCGGTGAGCTCACTATAGCACGGCCCTCTACAGTTTGTGTGCGCAGCGAGTGTGCGCGTTGCAACGCAATTTTTAAAACGTATAATATCTTCTGTTCTTATTTTTTATTTAACATTTTAAATATTTTTGTCTTATGTAGAAGTTTTTGAAAATCTACAAAAACACATGTTTATTTTGAAGTGAGTTAAAAGCACTCTTTTGTAAAAAAAGTTGAATATGTCAAGCCTGATGTTTCTTTAGCTTGGACCAAATAGATAATAGACATTTTGTTATTTTGGTTTAATGAGAGAAAAAATTTTGTGGTGTTCAAAACGTTGTAAAATCGCGAAAAAATTCCAAATTCCTGAATCGCGAAACCAATTTTCTTCCAAAAAAGCATGATTATAACATGTTTCTTTAGTTCAAACTGAAAAATTTTAAGTTTGACGTATTCACTATAGTAAAAACTGTACATATGAAAAATTCGTCATAATTTTTGTACCAATAGCAGGGTGGCCGCTTTATGTCAGGTAAAAATTCCTTGGTCATTTCCCGGGGTTTCCCCGGTTCAAAACAATTTCTGACGAACTCTTTAAGCTAAAAATGTTTTCATTTGAAGCTATATAAACTAAGCTTCAAATTAAACCACTCAAAAAGGAACCGTTTTGAACTTTAAACTTTTAATATTAACGCTCAGCATTTTTTTATTTAGACTCTCAATAATCTACGCATACCGATGGAAGCTCCTAAGACACATCAAATGAACAATCTCAAATTAAATGTAGTTAAACTGCAAAATTGAAAATTTTAAACTTTAATAAGTTTGACAGTTTGCAGATTAAGAAAATATAAATCCACGCTATTATATTCAATTCTCTAAATTGAAGAATAAATGAATTAATTTATAAATTTACAAAATTATATCATTTTCAGCAATTTAGTTGCAGAAACAATAAAAATTAAACGATTATCATTTCTTTTAACCTGAAAATTTTTTATAATAGAAAATAAATTAAATGTATTGCAAGTCGTAAGAAAATAGCAATGGTTCAATTGTTAATCATACATCATAATCTGTATTTGTTTTAAAATCTTTTTAAATATTCTTTCAAAACTATTTTTTGTCAGAATAAAAAATGATTTCATATTCTCCCAGGTATCTTAAGATAATTTCTGTATTACCTTTAAACCTTTCAAAACCCGTAATATGATATAGAATTCTCAAAACTCCACATTTTGCTTTAACTTTTTTGGAATAAGTTAAAATTTCAAATTATTTTTGAAATTTTTAAAAAACTTCTAATTATTAATAAAATTTACTCAAAATTTTTCTAAAATTATTTAAAATTCCTTATTATATATTATAATATATATTAAAATTATATTATATTAAAATATATTATATATTAGTATATAAAATATATTAAATATATATTAAAATGTATTATATTAAAATTATTTAAAATAGTTGAACTAATTGCCTTCAAATCTTTCAGATTTGTCTTTCACAATTTTGGAAATCCTTTAAAATGTTTAAAAATATTTTCTTGAAATTAATTATTCAGAATAAAAAATCATTTTCAATTTTCTTGCAAATCTTAATAATTTTTTTATCATTTTGAAACATTTCAAAGAGCTCAAAAATCTTCTGAATTTGTTATTTTAAATTTCTCTTACTTAATACTTTTCAATTCCTTGAATGTTATCAAAAATTGTTTTTGTAATTTTCAAAAATGTACATTTTGCTTAACATTATTTCAAACCTTTTTGGGTTTTGAATCAATTTGGAATCTTTGTAAGACTTTTAAATACCTCATAAGCTTACACGAATTTTTAAAAATGATTTTTTAATTGTTATTTATATATTAAACTTCAACTATTTGACTCACAAATTAAAAAACTTGAAAATAGAACAATTACAATTGTGATATCCAAGGTTTAAGTTTAGTTGTCTGAAATTTTAACGATCCAAGGCTCTGTATTTCAAACAATTTTGTTTCAAATTATTTAGTTTTGAATATAAACAGTCAAATATTGATATATATTAAAAAACGGTTATTTTTTTAATTACAATTTTCTAAATTGAATTGGTTTTAAACTTAAATATTTTCGATGAATAGATTTTTCTCCTACAAACTTCGAAAATTCCCGGTCAACAAAAAAATTCACTGTCATTTTCTGGTTTTTCCCGGTCTCAAAAAATTTCCGTTCACTTTCTGGTTTTCTTGGTTTCCCGTTCCAAATACAATCCTGAATAGATTTTTTTCATTTCAAATTGAAAAAGGGAATACAAATTCTTAAACGATTTCAAAACAATTTCCTTATATTTTTTCGGATGCGAGTTTGGAAGCCAACTCACGAATTTTGTTCCGTCACCTCAAATATTCGATGAAAAGTACTCCCAATGTTGAACATCAGAACGCAAACGTTTATAAGCGGAAAGTGAATTTATCTTATGATTTATTCATATTTATTATGAATACTTATTTATTATAATCTTATGACTCATGATCTAGTCACAAAATTTTGAAATATCAAAGACTGTGAAATATATAAAGCGTTATTCTTCAATGAATTTTATGTTGTAAACAATATATTAGTGAAATAAAATGAATATATTTTCTTACCATAAATAAGTCAGGTTCACAACATTTTTCGCAGACCTTCCTCCATATCAGTACTTTATCATGACTTTATCATAAACTCTCGGGCACTAAAATTTTGGCAACAAATCAAGTTTCGAATCCATACAAGCTTCAACTTTTCTGATTACATTTCGCTTGTCGATTTCTAACGTTTCCAATCGTCATTATAATTATACTGTCATTTTAAACATTTAACTTAGAAATGAGTTAAGTTATTCAACTTTTAAAGTTT
This sequence comes from Andricus quercusramuli, assembly GCA_932178445.1. Taxonomy (NCBI): domain Eukaryota; kingdom Metazoa; phylum Arthropoda; class Insecta; order Hymenoptera; family Cynipidae; genus Andricus; species Andricus quercusramuli. The sequence goes on from CAKNXH010001048.1 coordinate 174,958, forward strand.
CTACCCTGCAAGAACATTGTAAACTGTTGAACAATTCAAATCAAAATTATTCAGTTTCAAGACGAAAGCGGTACAAAACTGAAGTATGATAAAATTTAAATAAAATTAGAATTTATATTTTTTAGAATTCATGTAGAATTTTCATTTACTCAAAAATATATATTTGGCGTAAAGAAAGTTTAATAATGCTATTCTCCGTGGCATCCACGCTGGCTACGCCGTTCCTGACGTCATATAGTGCAAGTGAGAGTGCGACCCGTGCGAGCAATCATCGAGCAGTCAGCGTGTAATCAGATGGAGTCAGACGGAGTCAGACCGAGTCTAGAGCATTCAGTGCGAGTCTACAAGTCTAGATGGGAGTCGACAGCAGTCAATGGACAGTCAGAGCGTGTTGATCGAAATTAGTTACATGTCGCTATTGCAATCGTAGTTAGCTTACAAGAAAAAAGTAATCGTATGAAATCCTACGAAATCAGAAATGAAAGTATATGAAATCAAATGCAATCGTTGCCGAAAATTCGTCTGATTTCAGAGTGAATGGCCCCTCGAGCTAAGACCCATCAAAAAAATCTTGAAAATTACAGAAAATACAGGTAAATTTATATTACAAAGTGATAACATTCCAAACTTCCCAAAACTTGAAACCGCTTTTTCTAGTTTTTTTTTTTTTAACGATAGTCACGATAACTAACGGATGGATGCTGCGAATTACTTCAAATTTATGAAAATTACGTAAAAGAAGTGTCTTCATCGCAAAAACTAGTGATCGGATTTTTAAATAAAAAAATTTGGATTCTATAAACCAAATACGAACCATTTTTCATATAAATTTTTACGTTCTCTGAGAACCCTAAACTCATTAAAATCCTTTCAAAGCTCTTAAAATATATAAAATCCCTCTAATTTCGTGAAATCTCCAGTAAAAACGTCCAGTTTAATACCATAAAAAATCCGATTTTCAACCACCTTGAAATCTATTGAAATTCCATATCATCTTATGGAACCTTTTAAATTCTTTTAAAATCCTACGAATCCCTCAAGTATTGTAAAATGCCCTTAAATGCCTTGAAATTTTGTAATACCGTAAAAATTAATTGAAATCTTCGAAATTTTTAAAAAATTCTGAAATCTTGCGGAATTATTTTGAAATTCTATGATATACTACTAAATGCGTTGAAATCTCATAAAATTCCTCTGAATATTTTAAAATATACTATATTGATTAAAATCCCTTGACACGCTTAAAATCCGTCAAATATTGTGAAATCCTTCGAAATATTTAGAAATTCCGTACGACATTTTGAATTTGTTAATATTTTTTTAAATCCCTTCAAATACTTTTTAATCTTTGAATCACCTGATACACCACAAAATCCCATGGAATCGCTAGGATTCCCTTAAAATTTCATTCCATTTTATGTACTCCCCAACGTTCTCTATAAATTCTTTGGAATTCTCAGCAATCCCTTAAAAGCTTGGAAAATTTTTGAAATCTTGTAAAATACATGAAATCTGTTGAAATTTAAAAAAATTTAAAGTCCTTGGAGATTCTTTAAATTCGCGTTGAACTACCAGACACACGCAGTGGATTCTTCAAACCGAATAGATGAATGTTCAACAAAACATGTAATAGTTGATATTTCAACTAAAAAAAAAATTCTAATTTGGAATAAAAAACGATTCACTTGAATTTTGAAAAAAAAAGAAATTATTAGCAAGATAGTTAAATCTCCAATGAAAACAGATTAATTTTCAACCAAATAGTTATGTTTTTAACAAAAAAGATTTAAAAAAAAAAAATTAATTTTCTACTAGAAAAAAAATCATTTTAAACCAAATCATTGCATTATCATCATAAAAATACTAATTTTCAGCAAAAAATTTAATAATTTATATTTAAACCAAAAAATATTATAAAATTAAATAAAAAAAGTTGAAAATAGTAAATAAATATAAATATTCATCAAAATACTTGAATTTTCAACTAAAATAGAATTATTTTCAACCATACTGTTACATTTTTAATTAAAAAAATTATTTTCTACCAAAAAAGAAAAATTTTCAACCAAGATTACTTTTCAACCAGAAAAAGACTATTTTTAAACGAAATACATGAATTTTTAACGAAATAGTTGAATTTTCTACCGAAAAAGATGCATTTTCAACAAATTACATAAATTTTCAATAAATTACATAGATTTTCAACTAAATGTTTCGAAAAATCGAAGTGCTCTTAATCAAAATTTTATTTGATTAACTTTGAGCTTATATTTTTTCGATTCTAATATTTTTGAATTAAATATATATTTCAATTATCAAAACAAAAAATATGAATTTTTAAACCAAAAAAAACGAATTTTTGAAAAAAAAACATTCCAATTTCAACTCGAGAATATTAATTTTCAAACAAAAATTGATTTACGACCAATCAGTAGAATTTTCAGTAAAATAGTTCAATTTTCATTAAGAAAAATAATAAATTTCAACCAATAAAAGCGAATTTTCAACTTAAATTATGAATCTTGAACCAAAAAATGAACTTTAAATAAATGTAGTTAAACTTAGAAACAAAGAGTCGAATTTTTAACCTAAAAATATAAATTGAAAAATGGAAGTTATCTGAGTTCAAATTTTATTTGCTTGACTTTGAGCTCATATTTTTTCATTTCTAATATTTGTTAATAAAATAGTTGAATCATTAAAACAAAAAAGATCAATTTTTAAACAAAAAAGACGAATTTTCGAGAAAAAAAAAACATTTGCATTTTCAACCCAAGAATGTGAATTTTCAAAAAAGAGTTGATTTACCAACTATCAGTACAGTTTTTAATAAAATAGTTCAATTTTCATTTTAAAAAAGTAATAAGTTTTAATCAGTATCAAAACGAATTTTCATCTCAAATTATGAATTTTGAACGAAAAAAATTAGCAGTTCAACTTAGAAACAAGGAGTCGAATTTTCAATTTTAAAAGGTGAATTTTAAACGAAAAATGTATAAAGTAGTTAATATTTTGACAAAAATTGTTTCGATATAAAAGATTTAAAATAAAAAACAGTTGGATTTAACCCAAAAAAAAAACGAATTTTCAACTAAACAGTTAAATTCTCTACCAAATGGTGTAATTTTCGAGCCGACAATAAGAATTTGCTGCGAAACAGTGGAATATTCAACCCGAAAATGTGAATTTTCAACAAAAAGTTAATTTCCAACTGAAAAAGATTTATTTTTAACCAGAAAGTTGCATCTTTAAGCTAGGAAAAAAATGAAAATTCTACGGAAAGAAATACATTTTCAAACCAAAATAGTGAATGTTCAATAAATTATTTGATTTTTTAATTTAAAAAAAAATGTTAGTCAAGAAAGAAACAAAATTACAATCAAGTTGAATCATCTAGCCAGAAAGACGAATTTTCAACAAAACAGTTCAATTATCAACCAGGAAGTATGACTATTTAACAAAATTGTTGAATTTTCAACGTAATAATTCAATTTTGAGAGAAACAATCAAATGTTTAATGAAAAAGATGATTTCCTAGCCAAAAATTTAACAGCAGACTTTTCAACCCAGGAGAATGATCTATCCAATCAAAAATAGCTGGATTCTCTTATCGGGTTCTAGTTATTCAGTTCGCATTTAAAGGGAAAAATTAGAAAAAGCGAAAGAATGTGAAGCCTGCGATAAATGAATAGGAATATTGATAATTTATAGAATAAAGAATAACATTTTAAATAAATATTCAAGGGTAATCTTCATACGCGGAAAATTGTATGCAACAATCCAGAAGATTAAAATTTTTAGTAGTAAAACTTGTGGACACTATATATTTGTATGCTTGCATGGTTTCATAGTCTCTGTACTACAATCATGAAAGTGCACTCGGTTGACTGCACGAAGAGATTACACTCGATAACTACTCTATCGTGAGGTCAGCTCACTCGTGGACTTATGAATGAAAATGTATGTGAACGAATCGACTCATCAAGTACAAAATTACGAAATCAAACCGCTAATCGCGAAACGCTCTGGAAATTCAACTGAACAGTTTGATTTTATTCCGAGGAAGCAAAAGCTGTAATGTTGTTTTATAATGTTGCTTTATGGCTCCTCTTCAATTTTGCATGGAAACCAGGGAACATTGTGGTGCCATTAGATTTTACGCTATTCTGGATTCAAACATTTTACGATTATTGTCCTGCCATAGAATTTTTATGATATCATTTTAATTCGTATTTGCAATAATATTTCCAAAATTATTGCTTCTCTTAACCTTTGAGTATGAACGTGATTTCATTTTTGCACTCACATGGATATGAGGTTCCACAGACCGCGCGTACATACGTCTATACTAATTTGTCAGTTTTTGCTTGAATGGGGAATAATCGGGACGAAAAATTTTTCTACGACGACCGTGTTCGAACGACCGGATCAAACTAAAGTTGGTTTATGTGCGTCATCTTGCGTTTTAAATACCTTAAAACAAATTGAAAGAGGAATATAAAATTGAGGCCCCGAATGCAATAACCGACGGGACGCTCGGCTTTCTATTTCTCCCTTCCCATGTGAGATAAAATGATGTGAAAAGTTATCTGAAACTCAAATTAAAAAAAACCAATCGAAAAAAAATGTAAGTATATAGAGCAGACATGCCCAACTCGGGAAAATGTTCCGCGTCCACCTCTCTTTCTCCACTCACGCTCTCTAGGAGAAAGAGAGGTGGACGCGGAACATCTGTTCCCAGAAGGAATTTCTCCGAGTTGGGCATGTCTGATATAAAGCTTGATAAGGAGCACAATTTTTGCGAAAAAAATTTTTTGTGCGATTTCAACTTGGCGAAAAATGAAATATAAACTGCACATTTTTAAGAACGGAATTCAATGCGTTTTTAAAAATAAACTCGCCGTAACTTTTTTTCTTTTTAACTAAATTACTCGAAATTTGAATCCCAAGCGTATTTATTATACTCTGTCGAAGCCGACAGTATTTGGCTCATGCACAAAAAAGTTGATTGTTTTATAATATTTTCAAGCTACCCGATAGTCAACCATTTATTACATTCCAAGGGATTTTCTTCATAACAAAGAAAATATTCTGCATTATCTTTCGAAATGCATGAAAATTTCCAAAAATGCTCACCTACATTGGATACAATATTTAAAAATGTCTTCCAATTAATGAAATTCCTTTATATTCTTGAAAAGAGAGGAATTGTCAGAAAAATTTGAAATTGTACAATAAATCCGAGTTAAGATTGTTCTAGAAATTTTCGAAAACTTTGAGAAACCTTACAGAAATTTTTGAGAACTTGAGAATAATTTGCCGAAAAGTCTTTTATAAGCAAAAAATCTATAATGGTTCTTGTAGAACGGGACGACTCAAAAATCCCGAAAAATAAAATTCGCCACACTTTAAAATTCCCGGATAATCAAATTCCCACATAAGAAAATTCCCGAATAATAAAATGTTCGACAGAAAATTGCTGAGTTATAAAATATTTGGACTGGAGAAATTCCGAATTATAAAATTCCTTCATTAAGCTCTATATGCTCATTTTTTTTGAGTGCTTTCGTTTTGTTATTTTTTAAGCAAATTTTTGAATTTTATACGAAACAGTTGAATTTTATCCTGGAAATATGAATTTTCAACACCAAAATAATTTTTAACCGAATAGTTGAATTTTCTACAAAATAAGTTGAATTTCCAACCTAAAAAGACGAATTTTCAAGAAAACATTTCCATTTTCAAGCAAAGAGATGAATTTTGAAGTAAAATTATGAATCTTTAACAAATAAAAGAATGAATTTTCAACTAAGTAATATAATAATCAACGAAAAATGTTATAGTGGATATTTTAACTAGAATATATTTCAATTTTCAAGAATATAGTGGATTTTTCAAGAGATATTTTTCAGTCGATAAAGAAGAAAAGTTTTAACCAAATTGTTAAATATTTAAACCAAAAAGATCAATTTTCTACAAAACAGTTGAATTTCGAATCCGAAAGTATGAGTTTTCAACAAAAAGTCAATTTTCAACAAAGCAGTTGAATTTTCTATCAAAATAGTACATTTTTAAACAAAATACGAATTTTTAACTAAAAAAAGATGAATTCTTGAGAAAAAATCTAGTAATTGATATTTCAGCCAAACAGATTTGAATTTTAGATAAAATAGTTAAATTCATTTGAAAGAGACAAATTTACAAGAAAATAGTTTTTTCCAGCTAAAAAAGATTTCTCAGCCAAGAAACAAAAAATGTTTCAATCATAAAATTTAATTTTCAACTTATTATTTGGATTTCCAATAAAATATTTCAGTTTTCTACCTAAAAGCATGACCTTAAAAAAATGGTTGAATTTTCAACAAGATAATTTCAACTTTCCAAACAAATAATTCAATTTTCAACCACAAAATATTAATTTTCGTCAAAAAAGTTTATTTTCAACTGAAAAGTTGAATTTTCAACCAGAAAGGATGACTTTTCAACAAAACAATTAAATTTTCAAACGAATAAACTTTCAACCAAAAAACCGAAAAACAAATTCTCCTTTTTCGATAAAAATCTCCTTTTTTACTCAAAGTGGAACTACTCAACCGCTGCGCCAAGAGGAAACGATGTAGTTTATTTTATTTGTCACCTAATAAAATTCATTAAACCTTTCTAATGAAATAGAAAATTACCGAAATTCCATTTTTTGTCAATTGCTGCGAATTTTGATGCAGAAATCTAACAATAAGAAAAAAATTGAGAAAAAAATGATTTATGTTGAAATTTTGTTGAGTGTATATTCTTTAATTTTATAAATCATTTTTAAAATGGCTCAATTTTAAAGTAGATTGTACATAGTGAACGTCCTAAAGTTTGGGGGCGTCCATATGTCACATGCTATAACTTGGTACACTCGTGTTTCTCTCTCTCTCTCTCATAAATCCTGATAAAAAGTAACTTTTTATATATTTTTTTTTCCAATTGCGTTATTTAGAACCAAAACCTGACACTAAAAATGATTCAAAATTGATTTTTCATAAACAGAAAAAATTAACAATACTTCAGACCAAATAAACAACCCTCTGCAATGGTTGAAAATATGTGTTTTGATTGATTTTTATTTTATGTGAAATTAATGTAACAATTTCTCTGAAAGCAGTTCGAAAAGATTTCGAGGATTTCAAACTAGATTTTTCACTTCCTTTACAAATTTTAAAATTATTCTGCCTGATCATAGGCCTGCAGTTCAAAAAAGTATTGTAAAACATTGTGAGGAACTTTTGTAAATCTTCAGTAGGTGTTTTTCTCAATTTTTAAGTGTTAATTTTTATAAACAGAATTTCTGTTAATGTAATTTTTAATTTTAAAGTATTTTAGTAATTTTCCTAATTCCCTAGGAATAACTTGAAATGCTTTACGGCAGGGGAAAGTTGGGTATGGTGTCAGTGCGGGGCACGGTGACTCTTGCAAATAATGCTCGTGTTTTTCAATTTTCATATTAGTATTTCCACATAAAATAGCTTTCTTGAGTACCAAAGAAAGCTACTATACGTAAAAAAACTAATATGAAAATGAAGAAACACGAGCATTATTTACTAGGGTCACCGTGCCCCGCACTGACACCCTACCCCACTTTCCCCTATTTTTTGTGCCGAAAATAAGATTTCTGGGAATAAAAACCCTAAAACTGTACTGTTCCCAGTTATGAAAATTAATAAATAATCCACAAAGATAGTTATTTGTTTCAACAAATTTTCCTTAACAAAAAATTGTTGTAACGATTTCAGCTATAGAGCAGTTTATGTTTAAAATTGGAAACAGTAGATTTGTAAAGAATGTTCTTCCTGAAAAAATAAACCATCAATAATTAAAATTCAACCATTCCTAAAAAATTTGTAAGAAGCGATGATTAAAAAAATTCAATTTAAAAAAAAAATTGTCAAAATAATTGTTTGTAACTGCAAAATATTGACTTTCCAACCACAAAACTGAATTGTCGACAGAAAAGTTAATTTTCAACTAAATAAATTTTTAACCTAAAACTATGATTTCTTAACAAAATAGTAATATTCTAAAACAATTTTTGTCTTGCCTAATTAGAAGAATAATTCAAATATCTGAGGGTCCTGTACTGTTCTGTACACCAGAGCAACATTAATGAGACTAAGGATTCAGTATCAATCTACTGATAAAAATACATTTTTTTAAATGTAAACCTGAGAATTTTTAATTCTATTGTTTATCCGTTTTTCAATCTTTGATCTTCTTCAAGTTTTTCTGATTCAGCGTTCAACAGTAGCAAGTGCTAAAGTGTTCAAAATATTTTTCGAAGCTAGCTAAAAAGACATATTTTTAACACAAAAATGACTAAATTTCTTGATAAAGAACCCCGCGTGAAAAGATTCCACAGAAAGTACTCCACGGAAATTCTATGGAAATTCCAGTTTGAAATTCCGCTGAGTTGCCGTGGAAATTCCCCTAACTTTCCGTCTGCAAATTGCAGTCTGTAATGGACTCAGGAAGTTCCTAGCAAACACTTTACTTACAGTACCTCTGCCCCTGGTCGATTCCGCAAGTCTCGACCTTGGTCCCAACACAATCTGTCTGCACTTTGTGTAAAAAATACATCTTCCTCGAGGAAGTAAAGTTCTAAATCAATATTAACCGCATGTAGCCCACTTTTCCCATGACACGTCATTATACAACAATTTCGAAATGCACCAGGTGTTAAAAATACATATTTCTCGTGTAAGTTAGGTTTTTAATGAAGATAGGCTGCACCCAACCCACTTTGCTGATGCCCCGTCATGGTACAACAACTTCTTAGTGCACCAGGTGTAAGAAATACATCTTCCTCAATAAAATTAGGTTATAAATCAACATTAACCGCACATAACCCTCTTTACTCATGACAGGTCATTATACAACAATTTCAAAATGCAACAGATGTAAAAAATACATATTTCTCGAGGAATTAGGTTCCGAATGAAGATTGGCCGCACCCAACCCACTTTTCTGATGATCCGTCATTATACAACAACTTCTTAGTGCAACAGGTGTAAGAAATACATCTTCCTCAATAAAATTAGGTTCCAAATCAATATTAACCGCACTTTGCACTTTTGCAAAAAATACATCTTCCTCGTGCAAGTAAAGTTCTAAATCAATATTCACCGCACATAGAACACTTTCCTCAAAACACGCCATTATACAACACTTTCCAAATGCACCAGGTGTAAAAAATACATATTTCTTGAGGAAGTTAGGTTCTAAATGAAGATTGGCTTTACCCAACCCACTTTTCTGATGACCCGCCATTATACAACAACTTCTTAGTGCACCAGGTGTAAGAAATACATCTTCCTCAATAAAATTAGGTGATAAATCAATATTAACCGCATCTAATCCACTTTACTCATGACAGGTAATTTTACCAGAATTTCTAAATGCAACAGGTGTAGAACATACTTATTCCTCGAGGAAGATAGGTTCTAAATGAAGATCGGCCGCACCCAACCCACTTTTCTGATGACCCGTTATATACAACAACTTCTTGGTGCACCAGGTGTAAGAAATACATCTTCTTCGAGAAAGTAAAGTTCTGAATCAAGATTAACCGCACATAACCCACTTTCCTCATGATAGATCATTATACAACAATTTCTAAGTGCACCAGGTGTAAAAATACTTATTCCTCGACGAAGTTAGGTTCTAAATGAAGATTAGCTGCACCCATCCCACTTTTCTGAATACCCGTCATTATACAACAACTTCTAAGTGCACCAGGTGTAAAATTTTTCTCAAGAACGTTAAGTTCTGAATCAATATTAACCTCACATAACCCACTTTTCTCTTGCCCCGTCATTATAAAACAATTTCCAAATGTGCCAGGTGTAAAAAATACTCATTCCTCGAGGAAGTTTGGTTCTAAATAAAGATCGGCCGCACCTAACCCACTTTTCTGATGACCAGTTACATACAACAACTTCTTAGTGCACCAGGTGTAAGAAATACATCTTCTTCGAGAAAGTAAAGTTCTCAATCAAGACTGACCGCACATAAACTCACTTTCCTGATGCTTAGTCATCATACAACAATTTCCAAATACACCAGGTGTAAAAAATACATATTCCTCGAGGAAGTTAGGTTCTAAATGAAGATTAGCTTTACCCAACCCACCGTTCTGATGACCCATCATCATACAACAACTTCTTAGTGCAACAGGTGTAAGAAATACATCTTCTTCAAGAAAATTAAGTTCTAAATCAATATTAACAGCACGTAGCCCACTTTTCCCATGACACGTCATTATACGACAACTTCAAAATGCACCAGGTGTTAAAAATACATATTTCTCGAGGAAGTTAGGTTCTTAATGAAGATAGGCTGCACCCAACCCACTTTTCTGATGACCCGTCATTATACAACAACTTCTTAGTGCACCAGGTGTAAGAAATACATCTTCCTTAAGAAAAGAAAGTTCTAAATAAATAATAACCGCACATAACCCACTTTTCTCATGATAGGTCATTATACAACAATTTCTAAATGCACCAGGTGTCAAAAATACTTATTCCTCGAGGAAGTTAGGTTCTAAATGAAGACTAGCTGCACCCAACCCACTTTTCTGAATACCCGTCATTATACAACAACTTCTAAGTGCACCAGGTGTGACATCTTTCTCAAGAAAGTTAAGTTCTGAATCGATATTAACCTCACATAACCCACT
>CAKNXH010001048.1:195922-230116 GCA_932178445.1 Andricus quercusramuli
TTTTCAAAGCATCTTACTTGCGCTTGCGCATCTGCTTTGAAAAACAAGACGGAGTCTGGACCAAAAAAGTGGTCGAATTCATGGTCCAGAGTCCGTCTTGTAATTCTGGTCCAGACTCCGTCTTACGTTTTGATCCAGGAACCCCCTCACCTATCTACTATAAATTCTGTCAACTTTATCAAACTTAAAATCTGAGTGCCAATTTTTTAAGAAATTCGAACTAATTTTAAACACTTCCAACTTATAAAGATACCAATTTTGGAATTTGTTAATTTAGAGTACATTAGAAACTCCTTCACACCCTCGAGAATTTACAATTCAAGGTTTTAAGAACATCAAAACTTATATACATAAACATGTGAAGCTTAAAAGTTTAGATGCTTACAAGTTTTCAACTATAAAATGAATACGAGCTTAGAAAGCGGAAGATGAAAGTACAAACGGTATAAATAATAATTATTGTGAATCCTTAGTTTATTAACCAAATTTCAGTGAAACAATTATTTAATTATTTAAATTCAGTATTTTCACAACGACACGAGTCATAAACTGTAAAAACTTAACCAGATATTTTTCTTTTTGTTGCAGGTATGGCTACATTTATCTTCATAAGGAGGTTTTTAAGGACGACTCATAGCGCACATTCACAACTTGGCTGAAAATGGATTTTCTTCATGAAGCAGTACAAGAAACCTCACTCAGCCCGTATTCCCAAGACTCTGTCTCCTCATAGAACGAGAATGTCTTATCATCCTTTTTCCCAAAATTAAGATGAAGGTAGATCAGTTAAGAAAGTATATAGATTGAGTAAAACTCTTATACAAAATAAATGCTGCTTGAGAAGACGAAATTATTTCATTTAGACCTTTAAGTGAAATGAATTGGCAATAGTTGGCTATAGATTTTGATACAATTTCAAAATAACTTCTGGACGTTTTAATTTTCCAATCTTCATGTTCGTTTTAAGAATATTTCATTAATCTCGAAACAGCAATGTGTAAATGACAACATTTTATTTTTTAACAATAACTTCAATTACATTTTTTTTAATTTGGTGGATTCGTGTAGATATAGTAAACATTTTCCCAAAGTGTAAAAATTGCTAATTAGAACCGTGGGAAAATGACAAATTATGTTATTTGAAAAGTAATGACATATTTGACTTACTTGCGAGGAAAAAATCCACGAAATATTAGAAGTATTTTAATTATGAATGAGAAATATTAAAAAGCAAAAAAATGGGGACCCTTTATAAAAAATGAAAAAATGGGTTGAAATTTCAAGTGCAAAATATAAAAATGTAATTTTCATAAACTCTATATCTCCTTTTTAATTAATATTTTTCAATAAATTGTGAGATACATTCAAACAAATTAAATTGCTTCCTACGACTTCAGAAAAGCAGCCTCTACTTTTAAATTCTAAAATTCTTCAATTTCCTCGTTTGATAAAAAAGAAATAACTTATCAGAAAAAAGAAATAGAAACTGTGACAAATCGAGGAATCAATGAATGACTTTCTTCCATTTGAATAGTTTTAACCTTCAAAACTTAGAAAATTCTTCGAATTTTTCATCAACACTTTAAATTTAGATTATTTTTTTTGCTTTTCTGCTTTCAAAACAATTATTTTATCGAAACGCGAATAGTATTAAAAATTTTGTTTGAATAAAAAAAATCTTCTTTCTTTAAAGGAAATTTCAAAACATGAACTTAAAATGTCTGTAACAATAGAACCTTGTTTAGAAGAAATTTTGCTGTTGGAGAGTTTTTTGAAAAATAAGATATAATTTGTCTTTTGTTGATTATAGAATATATAAAGAGATTTAAAGCACTTCTTGTACGACTGTAATATTTATTTTATAGATTACAATAAACAGACTTTATTATTGTTAATAATTTTATAAACTTTCAAATTTTTCTCCGTTAACATATAAAGTTAAAGCATACATTTTTTGTAATGTTCAATTCACAAACCATAACAATTATTAGTTGAAAATGTGATTTCAAAAAATTTCACAAAGATTGCAAAGATCTCATGAGAGTTTCAAAATATTTCACAAATATTTTAAAGACTTCAAGAGATTTCAAGGATTCCACTAATATTTCAAAAGATTTTGAAAATTGCAAAAGATTCAAGAAGATTTCCGAAGATTTTAAAAAGATTTAAAGGATTTCTAAGTTTAAAAAAAAATCTTGTACACCAGATTACAAACATTTCAAAAAATCTAAAATTTTGAAAGATTTAAAGGATATCAAAGAGGCCAGATTTTTAAGATTTCAAAATTTTTTAGAAGAGTTCGCAGGATTTCAGACAGATTTCAAAAGATTTCACAAAGATTTTAAAGATTTAATTCAAAGTATTTCACAATGATGTCAACAATTTGAAAGCATTCAAGGATTTCAAATATTTAAAATAATTTTAGGAGAATTCATCAAGATTTCATAAAGATTTCAAATATTTCGATTATTTTGAACGATTTCAAAAGATTCAAAAATAAAATTAAAAATATTTCATAAAGATTTCAAAACACTTCAAAAGATTTCACAACGATTTTTAAGACTGCCAAAAATTTCCACGATTTCACTAAGTTTTCAAAAATTTAAAAAAAGCGTGTACGCCAGATTACATTTCAAAAAATTCAAAAATATTCAAAAACCTTAGGACGATTTCAAAAGATTTCAGAAAGATTTATAGGATGTAAAAAATTAAAAAAGGCTTCTACACAAGACTTCAACGATATGAAAAGATTTAAACGATTTTACTAACACTGAATATTCAAAAAATTCAAAGGATTTCACAAAGATTTCAAGGATTTCCAAGAAGTTACAAAGATTTCGAAAGATTCTAAAAGACTTCGAAGCTTTCATAAAGATTTCAAAAAATTTTTAGAGATTTTACAAAGATTTTAAAAGTCTTCACAAAGATTTAAAATATTTTAAAGGTTTCACAAAGATTTCAGGGATTTCACTGATTTCAAAGATTTCAAGAATTTCAAAGATTTATAGAAATCTGTGGAGACCCAAAAGGGTTCTTTTGGAAACCCAAAAGGGTTCCTTTGGAAATCTAAAGGGGTTCCTTTGGAAATACATAAGGGTTCCTTTGGAAACCTAAAAGGTTTCCTTTGGAAATCTAAAAGGGTTCCTTTGGAGAACACTTGAACAGAACAACGTGAAGACGCATTCATAAACCAACCGCTTGCAAAGTGCGGTTGGTAAGTTCCTTTTCAGCAAAAGGGATTCCTTTTTGTTGCAGCTTCTTAAGAAATAAAAATTGGTTTTAATAGAAACTCCAGTTTTTCTGTGTCAAGTAAAAGAAAGAACAACGAAAAGTCCTGGACTGTCTAGGAAAGTTTGGCTAAAAAAAAAAGATCTAACAAATTGTTTCACTTAAATGATCCTTGTATACGAACCAAGAAAATTCTTGCCGCTTGCGAGAAACGACCAGTGCCGTGCCAGAAGTTTGTGGTGCCCCGTGTAATATTTAATTTTCTTATTTCAACCTCGAATATTTTTTTTATAAGTGCTAGAAGATTGATAATATAATCAGGATTTATATTTTTGTAGAAAAATAGAGAATAGATTTTTGTATTTTGCCGCAGCGACATTCATTGCGCACTGTTGACTGCAACGATAGATTTTCCTAGACTGTCTGGGACTCAGTGCAATATGAGCGCACTATTTTTCTGCTTCAGGAAATATATTTGCTTTTTACTTAAATTTTTCATCCTAAATACAAAACTTTTTCCCCCAGGCAATTTTCGAGAATTACAAGACTCGTTATCATTTAGTATTACAAATTTTGAAATACTTTACCAGAAGCCAATCAAGATTTATAAATTTTTGGTACCTGCCCAAGATTACATGACTATTTTAAGACTTTTTACAAGACAAATTTTTTCCGGGCAGGGAATCCCCATTATATTCTAGAAGGAGAAACAATACCTACTTCAAACGACATACATTCAGAACTTGAAAGTTTAAATGAGCGAAATTCACTTTCTTGTCTCGAGAAACTTGGAAGTGGGGAACCGGAAACTTCACTAATCTGGGATAAATTAGACGTCCAACTTCAAACTCTTTCTCTACAATTCTGTTTCCCTGAAAGTTTTGGAATATCAATCGACGTTCCAGAATCAATGAGATTTAACGATAGAGGTGGGAGTTTATGATTCGCAAGGAGAGGAAAGTTTAAATTGAAAAATCAAGATTTCAAATAAGGAAGCGTCCACTGATTAGGTACTGCTGAGCGATTACTGCGCACTAATAATTTTTAGAAGAAAAAAAATCTGCCTCAGCCTGGATTTGAACCAGGAACGCCACTATACGTGAGTTATTCGTTTATCTTGCACTCACGTACAGTGGCGTCCCTGGTTCAAATCCGGGCTGAGCAAAATTTTTTCATGTTCTTTGGGAAATTATTTGTCTTGAGTAATCATTTAGCATCGAATTTAAATCTGATGTACACTGCCAATGAAATCTCGTGGAATCCATGGAAATCTTTTAAATCCTTTGAAATCCCGTGAATTCTTTTGAAAATCTTACGAAATCCCTCAAAATCTTTGAAATCCCTGTAAAATTAATTGAAATCTCTATTAAAATTCCTCCAAATCCCTTGAAATCATCAAAACTCCTATATATCTCTTATAAATCCGTCGAAATCCCTTAAAATTCTTTAAAAATTGTGAATATCTTCATTTTTTTTAGAATAGTTGACATGTCAGAAAAATAAATGTTCAACAAAAAAAAAGAAACGAATTTTCAACAAAATATATTTTTTTTCATGAAAAAAGGTCTTTTTAACAAAAAATAGAAGAATTGAATTTTTGGTTAAGACAATCAATTTTCAATAAAATAATTCAATTTTAATCTATTAAAGATCAATTCTCAAATCGAAAATATAATATGTTAATTCACTGACAAAAGTAAATTTAAAAAAAAAACGAGTTTTCAGCAAAATTAATTTATTTTAAACGAAAAATATAAATTTTAAAGGGAAAATGGAATATTTTTGTCATCAGCTAAAAAAAAAAATAATTGAAAAAAAAGAAATTAATTTTTAATCACAATGATGTATTTTCATCAAGAAAAATGAAATTTTGGGAAAATACTGGATTTTTCAATCCAACAGATGAATTTTCTAACCACAAAAAAACGAATTTTCATCTAAATAGTTTTTTTTTCAATGAGAGAAATGAATTCTCAACAAAAAAATAGAAAAGTTAAATTGTTTACTAAACGGATAATTTTTCAATGAAAAAGATTACATTTCTATCAAAAAAGGTAAATTTTTCACAATCAATTGATTAGTTGAAGTGAATTTTCAACTAGAAAAAATTAATTTTTAACCGATTACATAAATGTTAAACATAATGAATTTAATAAATTTTCTATTAAAAATAAAGTAGGAGAATTTTAAGTTGGTAAAATAAATTTTTAAGCAAAAAAATAACGAATTTTCGACAAAACAGTTAAATTTTCAACTACAGAAATTAATTTTTAACCAAAAAGATGAAATTTCTGCTAATGAGAGTTTAGTTTTTTTTACCAAGAAAAGAAGAACTTTCAACAGATATTTTAAGTTTTACAGAAAGCAGACAAATTTTCAACTAAAAATAGAATAGTTAAATTTTCAGGAAGAAAATTAATTTTCAATAATATTAAGGTAAATTCTCAATGAAATAGTATCATTTTTGATCCAGAAGATTAAATTTCTACCAAAAATATAAAATTTTGAAAAAACAGAACAGTTACATTTTCAGTTTGAAAAATTAATTGTAACTAAGAAAAAACGCATTTTCAACTAAAAAGATCAATTTTCAAATTTTCAACCAATAAAATGCATTTTCTACCAAAATAGATGAATTTTTAACAAAGTACATGAATTTTCCACCAAATATTTGAAATTTTAAAGAAATTTCCAACCAAAAATATATCTTTTTGGTTGAAAATTTAACTGGTTTGTTGAAGTTTCGTTTGTTTTTCAGTTGAAAATTTATTTTAACTATTAAATTTTTTCTGGAAAATTTACCTTTTTTGATAGAAATGTAACCATTTTCGCTAAAAGTTATCTGTTTAGTAGAAAATATAACAAATCTATTTTTTTAAAGAATTCATTTATTTTGCTAAAAAAAAACTATTTGGTTGAAAAATCGTTTTTTTATTATAGAGAAAATTCATGTTTTGTTTGGAAAAATCCACTATTTGGTCAAAAATTCATATTTTTGGTTGAAAATTCATCATTGTGACTAAAAAATTAATTTCTTTGGTTGAAAATTTGTTTCCTTTTAGATAAAAATTAATTTTTCTAACAGAAGATATAACTATTCCATTTTCGTTGAAAATTTATATTTCCAGTTGAAAATTAATTAATTTTGCTGAAAACTTGTTTTTCTTTTAAATTTACTTATCTAACTGCAAATTGAAATATTATATGTTTGATTTGTAAATTTATCTTTTTTAGCTTAAGATTGATTTATTTTATTGAGAATTCATTTTCTCGGTTGAAAATTGGTTGCCCTAACGAAACATTTAATTGTTCTATTTTTGGTTAAAAAATAATCTTTTTTTTTAATGAAAAAAAATGTTTTGTTGCCAATTTTTTTTTAACATCTATTTTTCTGACATTTTAACTATTCTAATTTTGGTTCAAAATTGATTTTTTTGATGAAAATTCATGTAGTTTGTTTAACATAAGTCTTTCTTGGTAGTGAATTAATCGTCTGTGTTGAAAATTCAACTAATTATTATCAGGTCAAAAATTAATATTTTTTGTTGAAGATTCGTAATTTTAATTGAAAATTCATTTCCTTGGTTGAAACTTTATCTTTTTGACTTGAAAATACAGCTAAAAAGTGTTTTAAATATGTTTAGAAACAAAATTGATTTTGCATTAACATTATTAATTTCTAGGTCGGTGGTTGGCTTTATACCCAGAAAAAATTTAGAAATTGGGATATTGTAGCAACCCTGAATTAGGGTACTGTTTAATTCAAATAATATATTTTCTATTACTTTGACTTCTTTTATCATATAAATTTAGCACCCTTCACATTTTAAGCTATGCATTTTACCACGAAACTTAAACAATGTAATTATTATTAATAAAAGTAGAAAATACGACTTTTGAAATCCTAATTCAAAATGCTCATAAATGCTCACTAAATAAAGGTCGTCCAAAGTTTCAAAAATTATCTCTAATTAATGGCCGTTCTCTAAGCTGTTTCCGGAATTGTAATTACATTATTGAGTTAGGAGAAAATTTGTTCGCAATATCATATTTGTTGTCCAAGTAGTTATTTGATTGTGCCTTTGTGGCGACATTGAGTATATTTTGAGCGAACAAAGCCTGAGAGCAACACTTTGCTAATTGTTGAGCGTGTTTCGGGTTCCTAATGGAGAAGTTAGGGTGTAATGATGGCCGACATAATTTGACGCCTAAAACGAGGGTTGAGGGCGAGTTCGATTCTCCCTCAATATATAGATCCTGGACCTTCTTCAGTACATGAGAAGAAATTTTCGATACTTGAGTTATCTCAACATTATTACAACTCCATGTCACGCAGAATTAACCCTTCTGTTAAACTGATTTGTAATTTTTTACTTCTCACTCAATCTAAATTTTTCTTAATTATCTGGATTTACACCTATATACCTATCCCAAAATACTTTCCAACCGAGCAAGTCACGCCTACCCCGAAAGGGAAATGGCTTAATGGTATAATAATAATAATAATAATAATAATAATAATAATATTACAGCTGCTATTGAGAGTTCAAAACCCGTTCAAAAATCGTGTCAACATGCACAGTAGGGTGGTCCAAAAATGCATTGGAAAATTTTTTTTTTTTTTGAATTTTTGTCGGGACACCCCCCAAATTTGTTCGAATCCACCCAAAAATAAATCCATTTTTTTTGTTTTGAAAAAAATGATATTTAGTGGTGGCGCAAGCACCATGAACTTTAACATGTATTTCCCATAAGAAAAAAAGGCGTTTTTGTAAATCTTATTCAGAATCCTCAATATTATCTCAATCGAGTTGAAACTCAACATTTCTCTTCGCAATTAGCCATAGAATACGAATAAAATATCACTTTTGGAATATCACCCCCATAAGTCTGTTTTATAGGGTCCCAAAGAAACCCCATAAGTGAAAAAATGGGTTTTGCGAGTTTTTGGAGCTAATTATGATTTTTTTGCGGTCTTTTCAATTCGAATTGTTTCTAATACATAAAATATGACTTCATACTAATAATTAGATATTTTAGTGAATTGTTTAAACAATTTATTATTGTTTTTAGCAATTTTCTCATAGAATGGAGTTAGAAACACGCGGTTTTTTCACAAATTTTCCATTTTTTGTCCAATTTTTAAGTAGAGGGACGTGATAGTTTATCAATGTTAACAATAATGATTGTTTAAACAATTCATTATAATTATTAATAATATTATAGTGGAGTAATGCTAGGAAGATACGGATTTTTTTTAAATGTACGGCTTTCTGCCTAATTTTTATCTGTAGTGAAGTAATAATAAATTCAAGTCAACAAAATAATTGTTAAAACAATTTATTATAATTATTAATAATATTATATTTGAATAATGCTGAAAGGATCCGGTTTTTTTTTGAAATTTCTGTTTTTTGTCCACTTTTCATCTGGAGTAAAGTAATAATGAATTCAAGTTAACAAAATAATTCTTTAAACAATTTATTATACTTATATGTAATATTATATTTGAACAATGCTAGAAAGATGCGGTTTCTTTAATTTCTGGCTTTTTGTTTAATTTTTATTTGGAGTGAATTAATAATGAATTTACGTCAACAAAATAATTCTTCAAACAATTTATTATCATTGTTGATAATATTCTCTTTGCTTAATTGTTAGAATGTTGCGGTTTTTTCTGAAATTTTAAACTGTTTGTCTACTTTCCATTAGGCGTGACTTAATAATTAATTAGATTTAGCAAAAATAATTGTTTAAACAAATTATTGTTGTTTATAGCTATCTTAATCTATATCAGTGTCTGATAGTTGCGGTTTTTCGACAATTTTTACCTTTCTGTCCTTTTTTCACTTAGTTAGGTAGTAGCTAATCAAAGTTAACAAAAAAGTTGTTTAAACAATCTTATATTGTTTATAACTATCTTTTCTTAGATAAGTGCTAGAAAGTGACGTTTTTTTCTAAAATCTTTAACTTTGCATCGCCTTTTTATTTATGAATAAATAATAAGTCAACCACAACAAAAATAATTTTTCCAATGGTATTGTTGTTTTAAGTGAATTATTTTTGCTTATTTCCCCATGCTTGAAAAAAATTAATTTAAAGAAAAAAAGCTATTTTACACAAGAGGCAGAAATAAATATTAAATTGTTTGAACAACTTTTTTGTTAACTTTATTTAATTATTACCTCACTAAGTAAAAAAATGACAGAATGGTAAAAATTGCCGAAAACCGCAACTATCAGGCATTGATATAGATAAAGATAGTCATAAACGATTATAATTTGTTTAAACAATTATGTTTTCTAAATATAATTAATTATTAAGTGACGCCTAATGGAAAAATAGAAAAACAGTTGAAAATTTTCGAAAAAACCGCAACATTCTACCAATTAAGCAAAGAGAATATTATTAACAATGATAATAAATTGTTTACACAATTAATTTTCTTGACTCTAATTAATTACTTAACTTATCTTAATTGAGAATTTGACTAGAAGTGATTTTTTTTAACTGCAATTTTGTAGCATTTTTCTAAGAGAATATTATTAACATTAATAATAAATTGTTTAAACAATCAATCTTGTTAACATTTTGAATGCAATTTTTTTTTCTTTATTGACTAAAAAATCTGTTTTGTTTGAAAACTCAACTCATGTGGAAAATTCGTGTTTTCGGATTAAAGATTTAACTGTTTTGTAGAAACTTTGAATTTTCTCTCGAAAATTGGACATTTTGGTAGCGATTTCAACTAATTGGTCGAATTTTGTACTACTTTGGTAAAAATTAATTTTTAGTTAAAAATTAATTCTCAGTTAAAAATTCATTTTTAGTTAAAGATTCATAATTTTAGTTAAAGTTTCTTTGTCCGTTAGGAACTAGGGTTTTAACTGAAAATTTCAATGTTGGGTTAAAAATTAACTTTTTAATTAAAAATTCATATTTTCGTGTTGAAAAATCAACCTCATTGTAGAAATTCTCCTTTCAGACTACAATATTCAACAATTTGGCAGTAAATTCAGTTTTTCCAATTAAAAAATAATTTTTTGTAACGAAAATATAACGGTTCGACTTTTTGTTAAAAACTGATGTTCTAAAGTTAACAATTCAACTATTTCGTTAAAAAATTACCTTATTTATTAAAAATTTAAAATTGCGAAATATAAAAATAAGTTTTTTGCTCAGTTACAATTTGTTTGAAAATGTGCAAAAACATGTATTTTTTTGATTGAGTCATATGTGCACATTTTTTAAAAAGTTGAATATGTCGAACCTGAAATTTATTCAGCTTGAACCAAAGAAACATTTTTTTATTTTGCTTCTTCGGGAAAAAAATTTTGTCGTGAGTTAAGATTTTTGGGATTTCATATCTTTTTTGCGATTTTGGAACGTTATAAACACCACGAAAAAAATGTTTCTCATGACGCAATGTCAGGTTTGAATCAATCCAAAAAACCAGTTTTTGTATATTTTCGAAAAATTTTAAGAAGGCAACTTTTTTTTTTAATTTTAGAAAAATTTTAAATTGTAAATTCAAGAAAGAGAAATGACAAATTCATGCCTTACAAAAAGATTTTTTGTTCTTTTCGACTGGAACTTGAACTGGATAATTTTTTTCAATCATAATTTTTTGGGCTCAATTCAGAAACACCTCAGCTCGGAAGCAAACGATTTTGTTGATTACCTATTTCTTTACTGCAACCCTTCATTTATATTTTCCATGTGTGCCATAATTTTTGGAACCCCCCTTCAGTTGTGATTCGCTTCTTCAACCATTTTCTAAGGAAAAAACCAATCTTTTTGAATTTTGAAGTGCAAACAAAGGAATAATTAATCAAGGTAATTTGATTCATACAGGGTGAGATTACCCGCAACTTCCATAATTTTTCTCATTTATTATAATTTCAGAGGAAAATCAACATCTAATTTCTTCTCTAATTTCTCCAACTAATTCGACAAGTAATATATTACTTCTTAAGTTCAGAAGAGTTAACTATAATTATTAGTACCACTAAAGTGGGACAAGTTTGACGAGTTGCAAATCCTCACATCCACTATGGTTGGAAACTTGTTAGAAAATGAATCTGCCAAAGTTATATTTCAGTAACAGCATTACAAGTTCCTCGTGATGTTATGTACTAATTTGAGTTTCTGTTTTTCATATTTTATTAGTCTTGCAATTTTTATTAATATAATTTTCAATAATAATTCATGATTCATAGTTCAGAGTTGCGGCTCTGTTAATTAAAATTTGGATCATAATTGTGGCGAATCTTCTTTAAACTTTGGGAAACAACTCAATTATTCAAAAATCGATTATTAACATCGATTGCAACTTATTTACAAATTTAAACTTAAGAAATTAACTTTTGAGATTTTTAGAATGCATTTCTCATAAATGATTGTTAAAATATTTATAACAAAATAGTTGCAACGTTGAAAAGAATATACAACAGAAAAAGTTATGAGAATTATGAACAAACTTCTATAATTATGATTCTGACTGACACTATTTGAAGGACATTTTAAATACATTTTTCAACCTTAAAAAATAATTGCATGAAAATTTATAATATGATAATTTTATGAAAAAATAGGTCGTAGCCATTTACGATAGTTCTATTTTTCATCGTCATCAAAGTAATTTTTTTCTGTTTATATAAAAGCGTTCAAGTCAATTGCCTGTGAATTTAAAATTCTTTAAAACTAGTCTTGTAGATCTTGGGTGAACTCCTGGTTATTGGACCAGCTGCACCTTTTCAGGCATGAGTGAATATTCATTCAGCCACTTTCTGTAACACTTTTCGTTTAAAAGTTGGAGAGAAATGTTCGTTTTCTCTCAAAAGATTTGTGACAATTGTTTTCGTTGAACTCTTCTTAATAACAATTGAATTTAACCAAGTACAATATTTTTTATAATCCGGATAGATTTTATACAGTCCACAGCTTGCACAATTGCGATTGAACTTCACTTGAGATTAGTTCTATTAATCGTTCAATATTGTGCTTCACTGCCTCGTCCTTAAGATCAAACATGGGTGTTTAAAGAATGAGCTAATTAAAGATATGTTCACTTTAGGTTTATACTTTGCATATGTAAAATGAGAGAAGTATCAAAAGAATTTCAATCATAGATTCTATACAAACCTGCTTCTGACTAAATTAAAAACTTCATCATAAGGTTAAATAACAACATTTATAATGGCTGTTGCCAGGTTAGCCTCAGAAACAATTGGCCTGTTATAGAATCTGCAAATTACAGTGAATTTTCTATTTCACCCGGCTAATTGACGAATGCTATCGATGTTAAGGCCTCTTTGTGCTGCTACAGATCTCGACGAATGTCTGGTGCTATGATGTTGCTTCATGGTGTGGCTTTCTGAAGGCTGTGAAGAGTTTCTTATTACCTCTTCTTATCTATCACGTTCTTTCAATGTACGTGAATGAAGATGATGCCACTGGATTTGTCCTCCCTTTGTAGATATGTTCTGCAAGTCAGTTTTCGAGAGCTTCTGAAACCTTCAGGCCCTTATCAGTGCCAGAAGGGATGCCAGATTTTTCGCGAGATGTTCCAGTATGATTTCCTTATTCCAGTGAAATATTTTCAGATGTCTGAGGACCGTTTTTGGGTTCCACGATATTCTTGCGTCTTTCCCGAATTCGTTTCCCATCAATATGGATATCGCTGCTCTGTAGATATTGAGTGTGCTACACTATCCTGCATGAGCCGTCGTCTTCGAGAAGAACCGCATTATCTCTGTAGTTTATCCCTTGAGAGGTTGAATTCCTCTTCTTTTGCATAACCCCCACCAGAGCTTCAGGTTCTTGCTGTATTGCTTTATCGTGCTTTAGTGATTGAAGAAAGCGTGACTTCTAATGTTTCTCCTGGTACCCCTCTTGAGATTTGGGCTTTCCGGACAATCTCACAGCAACCAGGGAAAGCATCCTGGACAGCGGATGTTCCTTCCTGAAAGGCAATAAAGTTATCAGGTTTAAATTTAATAGGGTTCTTTATCATTAAGGAGGTGAACAGTGGGTACCACGATTGTGATGGCGACAACGGGACAGCAACAATGCCTCCTACGTGTTCCACGTGGATGTTTTGCAACACTTGCAAAACTAAGTCAAAATGAGGGAACGTTTAAAAGAAGACATCAGACCAATCTACCACAAATGCCTCTGCTACTTTTGACCCTTGATGCAAACAGGTCTATGTCAAAGTTTCTGAACGCTTCACGGATTCTATATCTTTCTTTGTTCATACCATTGTCATAATTCTCGTCTAATACTCGTAATTTTGGGGTATTTAATGCCACCCATTCTATTAAGGTACAATCTATTGGCATTCTTTTGCAAAGCATTTTAGACCATAAAGAGGTACTTTCAGCTCAAAGTTGTTTATGTGAGAATCTTCTTCCTTGTCATCTCACCAGCTGTGGACTTTCTTCCCCTTACAGAATGAACTACATCACGAAAGAGATGTGTTATTATTTCATAACTGTGCTTTCGAATTAGATTTTTAGATAATTTTGGATTGCGAATCCACCATTGCAAATCGTCCTTCAACTCATCTGAAAGAGTCATATTCGCTTTAAAATTTTTAAGTGATTTTAGCAAGTCCAGATACGTTGCTCGTTCTAGTTTCTTTGTATAGAGTCACCCATAGCAAGTTGCTGAGCTAATTTTATTATATTACAAATGTCTCTAGGAAAAATTTGTTGACTCAAGAAAATCTGTCGTTAAATTGATGTCTTCCCTGCATCCCTTCTCTCGAGGTCCAAAAAACCCCAGCACGCCAGGGATATGTCATAACCTCAAAAACCTATTAACAAATCTTTTTCTGGGTCTAAAGGTCAGACCATGTTTACTATATGTTTTTGGGATCGCTGAGTCCGAATCCGAGGTCCATAAACGCCCAACACGTCAGGGTTTTCAGATAACCTCAAAAAACCTCATAAAAATTTTTTGTCGAGTCCGGAGGTAAGATCATGTTTATTGTATGCTTTTGGATGGTTCCTTTTCATTTCCCAGGCGTGCTGGAGTTTTTTAAACTACGGACCTCGGATTCGGATTCAGCGACCCCAAACACATATAGTAAACATGGTCTGACCTCCAGACCCGGAAAAAGTTTTTTTTTGTGTGGCTGTGTAATTTGGTAAAAGTGTAGGGGGCTTTGCATAACCCACATTGCATACACGTGATCTTATAGGAAGTCCATTGATGGAGAATCTTAAGCATTTCTTGTATTCTTTAGCAATTGGAATGAGGAGATATGTAGCATAACAAGAAATTGTTTAAGATTGTAAGTCTTATCTAAACCGAACGTTTTTTGTGTAAAATGACCGATTTTCGGTGAAAAATCTTAACATAACCTAAAATTGTCGTAAATTTATTAATCTTCTTTGAAATGTTTTTCTTCATTAAAAATACGGGTTTGAGACAAAAAACACTAACATAATCCAAAATTAGTGAACGATTCTAAATCTTTGAAATGATATTGATTTTTTTTTAAATACCAATTTTTGATGTAAAACACCAACGTAACCTAAAATTGTTAGAAAATTATAAAACTTTTTTGTAATCTTATTATTATATAATGTGTGCAAGCTTGTAAATTTTATTATTTCGAACAGAAATCATCGGATTTCAATCGAGTGATGTTTTTTCAAATAATAATTTTAGTTGAAACACACCAACACATTTTCGGATGAAAAACATTAACAAAATACAAAAAAAAATCCTGTGAAAAGCGTTAATATAACTTGAAACTGTTAAAAAAAATCATTTTTGTTCTGAAATGCCAATTTCTGATGTAAAACGCTAACATAACCTATAAACTTATTAAAAAATTATGAACCTTCAAAATGTAATTACTTTTGTTTATAAATGTAAGTTTCCGGTAAAACCCTGACAAATCCGAAAACATAAATTGTTGAAAAGGATTTCAATCTTTGAAATCTAATAACTTTAGATTAAAAATACCCATTTCCGGTGTAAAACGCTAACATAACATAAAATTGCAGAAAATTGAGAATCTTGATGGTGATTTTTAGAAATTTAAATAATTTGAATGTTTCAATTTAACCACGCGAAAGCATTTAAAAAGCAACCATTTTTTTTATTCATGTTAGGTTTTCTAGGCTTATTTGTGGATTTAATTTTTGAATTTACAAATTTAAAATATCAAACAAATTAAAGAAATGAAAAGCCAATCAGGTATTTAGAACAATGATTTCAAATTTTGCAATTTTTAAATGTACATAAGGTTTCAAAAAATGTTATTCTACTTAAATCCTTCTTCCTAATTGGCTTTAATTTAGCCTTGAATTAGCATATTATATTCAAAAATAAGTTGCATTTTTATCGCTCAAGAAAAAGGTTTTTTAAACTTGTAAATTACTTTTTAGGCGTGCTTGAATGATAAAAGAGTAGCTAAAAAGAAAATGGGTTAAGACATGGACACTACAGGCCCTTGATGTTACTTTAGCCCTCTACTTCCTCATTTTTCTTTTTCTTTCACTTCCTCTTTCTTTTTTTTCACACTACAGAACATACGAGCACTTTCTGGTTTTATGGCATTCGATAAGAGCCAAGAAAGCTTTGTCCGAGAAATTTCGAGGGTTTGCTGAATTCTTGTATACAAGAAACACTCGATTTGAGATAAGAATGTTTTTTAGTTTGAAATACGCATTGAACTTTATGTAATCATCTGTTCATGAAAGTCATTTTTACAAATATGAAGATTTCCTGATTTGTTTGATTTTTTATTCTTGAAAAAATGAAAATTATTATTGATTTTATTTTACAATTAAAGCATCTAAATCCAAATTTCTCGCTCTTTCCCACATTCTCATCTTTTCCCTTTTACAAATAATTCTGCTTTTTCCCACTGTTTTCAAAAAAAATCCTCTTTTTCTCGTTTTTAAGAAAATCCGACTATTTTTCGTTGAAAGTTAATTGCATTTAATTGAAAAGTTTATTATTATATTTTTGGTTTAGAATTCATCTCTTTTGGGTAAAAATTCAACTATTCGGTTAAAGATTAAACTATTTTGTTAAAAATTCGCTTTCTGATGTTTGAAATTAATTTTTTAAACTGAAAATTTACCTAGTCTATTTTTTGCTAAAAACTGATCGTTTTTATTTAAAACTTCTGCTATTACATTTTTCGTTGAAAATTCATCGTTTCTCCTCGAAAATTCAATTGCTTGATTGAAAATTAACTAATTTGTTGAATTTTATTTTATTAGTTGAAAAGCTATATCTTCAGTAGAGAATTTAACTAAAAAACCAAAGTGAATTAATAGAATCCAAAGAGAAAATCAAACTTTTTTTCGTTCCAAGTTAATTATTTCTAATTGAAAAGTCTATTATTATATCTTTGATTCAGAATTAATCTCTTTTGGTTAAAAGTTCTACTATTTCGTAGAAGATTGAATTATTTTTCTTGAAAATTCAACTACTTGTTTGAAAAATCAACAACTTCGTTAAAAAATAATTTTTTATTTGAAGATTTATATCTTTAGTTGAAAATTTAACTACTTTATTGAAATTTTTGTTTCTTTGAGAATCATTTTTTCGGATGAAAATTTATCTGTTCCATTTTTTGTTGAAAATTTAAGGTTTTTAGTTTAAAATCCCTCTGTTCATTTGAAAATTAACTTCTTGGTTGAAAATCGAACTGTTTTCTACCATTTTCGTGCTTTTTAACTTGAAAATTCATGTTTTGTTGGAAATTCGTCTTTTTCTGTTGAAAATTATATTATTTTGGTAGAATATAACTAATTGCTTAAAAATTAATATTTTGATGTTGAACATTGAACTGAAATCTTTCTTGGTTCAGTTTTAAACTAAAAGAGATTTTTTTCATCAAAATTAA
Organism: Andricus quercusramuli; assembly: GCA_932178445.1. Taxonomy (NCBI): domain Eukaryota; kingdom Metazoa; phylum Arthropoda; class Insecta; order Hymenoptera; family Cynipidae; genus Andricus; species Andricus quercusramuli. Next base: position 213,027 of record CAKNXH010001048.1, read on the forward strand.
TTAATTTTCAACTAAAAATATAAATTTTCAAGTGAAAATGGAATAGTTATATATTCAGTTGAAAAATTAGTTTTCAATTAAAACGAAACGAATTTTCAACCAAAGAAATTATTTTTTGATCACACTGATGAATTTTCAACCAAAAATATGAAATTTTGTCCAAATAGTGGATTTTTGAATCCAAAAGATGAATTTTCTATCAACAAAAAAAAACGAATTTTCAACTAAACATTGTTTTCTTCAATGAAAGAAATGAATTCCTAATTAAAAATAGAATAGTTAAATTTTTCAATAAACAGATCATTTTGTAACGAAAAAGATTACATTTCAATTGAAAAAGGTAAATTTTCCACAAAAAATTGAATAGTTAACGTGAGTTTTCAACTAAAGTGATGTATCTTCAACTAAACAAAATTAAATTTTTAACCAGATGCATGAATTTCAAACTGAAAAGATAAATTTTCTACCAAAAATAGAGTAGAATAATTTTCAGTTAGTAAAATAAATTTCCAATTAAAAAACAAACGAATTTTCAACAAATGAATTTTTAACCATAGAAATGAATTTTTAACCAAAAAGATGAAATTTCATCAACGACGGATTTTCAACAAATAGTTAAATTTTTGGTAAAGAAAAAATAAATAATTTTCAATAAAATTAAAGTAAATTTTCAACGAAATAAATTAGAAAAATCTAACTTTCAACCAAAAAGATCAATTTTCAACCAATAATAAGATGAATTTTTAACAAAGTACATGAATAGTCAACCAAATATATGAATTTTTATAGGAATTTCCTGTAATTATTTTATTCTTGACCTTTCTAAAATGAAATCGAAGACAAAATTATAACCTAAACCAGGGTGTCTAGTGTCCTGGAAATTTTTTAAAACCTGGAAAAGTCCTTGAATTTTTCTCATGGATGTTTGAAATATCTCTCATTACATTATTCGTTGAGAATTCACATTTTTTGGTAGAAAATTCATCTTTTTGGTTAAAAATGCCTTTTTCTGGTTGAAAAATAATTTTTTTAACTAAAAACGTAACTATTTCATTTTTGGCTGTAAATTGATATTTTTAAAATTGGAAATTGAATTACTTGGGTAAAACTTGAACCCCTTTGTTAAAAATTTGTTTGCTTGAGGGTTGATCTCTTTGATTGAAAATTTAAATATTTTTCTGACAATTCTTTTTTTCATTAAAAAATAATTCTTTAACCTACAAATGTCACTTTTCCATTTTTTTTTGCTGAAATTTAATATTTTCAATTCAAAAATTGGTCTTTATTGGTAGAAAAATAATTCTGTTGGTGAAAATTTTCTCTCTTTGATTATAACTGCAATTTTTTGGTTGAAAATTAACTTTTTTGTTGAAAATTCCCCTTTTTTATTAGAAAATTCGTCTCTTGGGTGGAAAATTAATAATTTCGGGTTGGAAATTCATCTCTATTGTAGAATTTTTTTTTTTTTTTTTTTTTTTTTTTCAAGTTCATCTACTTTATTAAACATTAATTCTTTGGTTGCAGAATTGCAGATTCATCATTTTAGTTGAAAATTCATCTCTGGTTCAAAATTCACCTATTTAGTTGAAATTTTGTTTACTGAAAATTAATATTTTTTCGTTGAAAATTAAATTATTCGTTTGCAAATTGGCGTATTTTCTTGAAAATTTGTCTTTTTTGGCAGAAAATCCTTTTTTCTTTTTTTTTATTAGAAAATGTATTCTCTTTATGAAAAATTCAACTACTTGGTTGGAATATAAAAAAACTTTAATAAAAATCATTTTATTGGCTGAAAATTGAACTATTTTGTTAAAAAAACTTTATTTTTGTATGAAAATTAATTTTTTGAATTGAAAATTCAACTATTCCATGTTAGGTTGAGCATATAACTACTTTGCTAAAAACTCATTTTATTTGTTGAAAATTGAACTATTCTATCAAAAAAAAATTTTTTTTGCACTAAAATTATTACTTTTTTTTTGTGAAAATTTAACTATTCCAGTTTTTGTTGAAAATTCATCTTTTTTCAGTAAATTTATCTTTTTTGGTATAAATTGAGAATCTTCTTATTTTAAAAATTCGATTACTTGATTGGAAACTGAACTACTTTCCATCAAATTCATTATATTGGTTGAAGACTTAACTATTTTTTTGAAAATCCTTTTCTTTCTACGAAAATTAATTTTTTTTAATTGAAAATTTAACTATTCCATTAATCGATGGAAATTCATCGTCTTTAGTAGAAAATTGAACTATTTTGTTGAAAATCTATGTTATTATTTGTTTGCAAATAAAATTATTTGGTTGAAAATTTATCTTTTTTTGGTGAAAAATTGAGTTTCTTTAATGAAAATTTGTTGTTTTGGTTAAGAATTCATCTTTTCAGATTAAAAGTGAAACTACCTGGTTAAAAATTTAACCATTTTGTTGATTTTTTTTTGAAATTCTACTCTTTGGTTGAAAATTCAACTATTTAATTGAAAATTTCTTTTGTTTTGTTGTTGACATACCAACTATTTAATTTTTCGTTGAGAATTCGTCTTTTTTCGAGCATTCCAATTTTCGTGTTGAAAATTCAACTATTTTTGTTTAAAGTTAAATTTTGTTTCAAAATAAGATAAGTACCTGAAAAAATGTATTTTTCTGTCCTGGAAAACCTGGAAAAGTTCTGGAATTTTTGTTTGAAGAAATGCTAGAGACCCTGCCTAAACGGTGGGAGGGGAGGGGGGTAAAATTATGTGTGACGATATGTATCGAATTCTAATGTTTATTTTTATTAATATTTTTTAATATCTAATTTTTTATATCAATATATTAAACTGAAGTGATAGATGTGTATAGAAATCGAATTTGATTTCGTGAATACCACGTAGTCCTTCGCGTCAAGGAGAATGAAATATGCAAGTCATGTCTGCCAGTCAATCAGAGGGCTGTTTTTCAAATCAGCTTATCTCTGATTGGCTGGTCAGTGATGAATATCATACACCTCACCAGCTTTCATGGAAACTAGGAATGAATTGCGTAATTTAAAACCATATTTTAGGTTCATTGAACTCCATAGAATAATATTTGAGGAAGTAGCTTTCATTGACACTTGTGTGTTCTTGGGAAAAATAGAAGCATATTCTGAACTCTTTACTAAACTTTGTGATATTATTCAATATTAGTAAAGTAACGTCATGAACTCAGATAACGTTTTGTACCTTTCCTTATGATAAATTTTAACAAAATTTGAGAATTTTGCAAACTCAAAAAAATGTCTCGTTTTTTACGTAGGGGAGAGTGGGGAGTTGTGGGCCACGCTTCGTTTTCAAGACATAACTTCACTGATCATCGATAAATTGTCAACGTATGAACTGGCATTTGTAGTAAACTTCTCAATACATCAACTGGAGACCACAATTAATAAAATTCGTTAATGCGTGAGAAATATTTAGGATAACGTAAATCTTATAAAAATCGATACTTGTGATTTTGGTGGGGAGTTGTGGGCCATGACAAAAAATAAAAGAAAATGTCATATTCCACTAGTTTATGTTTTTTAAAGTTGCAGTAAATAAAAATTAATGATTTTAAAAAGATTTTAAAAAAATTATTCTAATTCACAATGTATGCAAGTGAAATATCCGGTCCTCATGTTGGCACATTTCAAGTGCACAGCACGATCGCACATGTTGCAGTGAACTGTGTTGTTCCAATTTAAAATCTTTGGCATTGTGCCCTTGCAGATAATACAAAAGTCTTTTCAGAACAATAGAAAAGAAGTTTCACTAAAAAAATTGAAATACGCATTAAGAACGTTTGGCCCACGACTCCCCACTAATGGTGGACCACAACTCCCCACAGCCGACATTTACGAAATGACCGAATTGCCATACACACAATGAATGTTTTACCGAAATTGTTTGATTGAATTTAAAGCCAATTGCTAAAGGAATATTTTACAATAACGTGCCTTTGAAATCTGCTGTAGAACGGGACTTCGAATATCAACCACTTGAGTTGTATACAAACTTTTATTTTTATTTCTTTAAGCAACAATGTCAAAATACTAACTACGCGTGTTGAGACTATGAGTCAAGTTCACAAAGTGAGCTCACACAAAGAGAGTCTTTTGGCAGTGGTTAAATCAGTCCTACCACCCACAACATGGCGCCAATTGAGGTGGCCCACGACTCCCCGCGGCCACAACTCCCCACCGTCCCCTACTGAATTAACAGAACCCAATAAGAAAATCTTACTACTTTTGGTTAAAAGTTCATTCTTTTTGGTTGAAAATTCTACATTTTTTGTCTCGGAATTCATTCAGTTTGGTTAAAAATTCTACTATTTGGTTGAAAATTTTTTGTTGTTGAAAATGCAACTACTTTGTTAAAAACCATTCCTTTTTAGTCAACAATTCGACTAAGGTGTTGAAAGTTAAACTTATTTGTTAAAAATTTATTTTTCTGTTTGCAGATTCATCTCTTCAGTTAAAAATTCAACTATTTTGCTGAAAATTCGTTTCTTTCTTGGTTAAAAATTATTCTATTTTTTGGTGAAAATTGCACTAATACATTCCTGGATAAAAAGTTATTTTTTCAGTTAAGAGTTCAACTATTTCGTTAAAAGTTCATCTTTTCATGCTGAAAATGCATGTATTTTATTCAAAATCTGTCTTTTTTTGTCAAAAACTCAACACCACATTCTTGCTCCTGACCATGTCTTTATAATTATATATAAAGAAAAAAAATAACATCAATTATAACTATTCATTCAACTCTCTTGTTAAAAATTCATTTTTATAATTATGTCGTTTTAGTTAAAAATTCAAGTGCTTTGTTGAAAATACGATTTTTTTGGTAGAAATTTAAATTTCTTGGTTACAAATTCAACCTTTTGGTTTGAAAAGGTAACTTTATCATTGAAAATCCATATATTTAGTTAAAATTCCGTCTTTTTTGTAGAAAATCATTTTTCTTGAATGAAAATTCATCCTTCTTGGTTGAAAACGCGACTGCTTGATTTAAAAATTAATCGTTTTTTAAGGAATCAACTATGTTGCTGAGAGTTCATCTTTTTTGGTTAAATTTAACTCTCCATTCCAAATTAAAATATTTTTTGGATGAAATGTCAACTAATACATTTTTCGTTGAGAATTTATTTTTTCGGGTTGAAAATTCAATATTTTCAATGTATTTTTGAAAATGAAATTACTATCTTGAAAGTCCAACTATTTTAAACAAAATTTTTTTTTTTGTCGAAAATTTCACTCACTAGAACACTCACCAGAAACGCAAAAAAATGCAGAATAAATGTGAAATTCCTATTTAACCAAAACGGCTACGTTACGATTTTTAAAAAGTCAATTTTTTTTGTCGAAAGTTCAAATATTTTGTTAAAGATTCGTCTTTAGGATCAACAATTTGTCTTTTATGGAAGAAATATCACCTTTGTTGTTCGATTTTTTTTTTTTTATGAAATATTTGGTTGAAAATTCGTCTCTTTTGCGTAAAAGTTCAACTATTTGGATATTAACGCAACTGTTCGGTTAAAAATGAATTTTCTTGTTGTTCAAAATTGATTTTTTATGGTTGATAATTCATCTCTTTTATTGAAAAATAATTTTGTAGTGGGAAACTTATTTCTGCAGTTGAAAATTCTACAATTTTGTTTAAAATTCATTTTTTTGGTTGAGATTTTTTTTCATCTAAAAAAGGAACTATTTCATTTTTGGATGGAAATTTATATTTTTAATTGAAGATTGTTCTTTTGAAGTTAAGAATTCATGTATTTTGTTTAATATCATCTTGCTTGGTAGAAAATGAATCTTCCTGGTTGAAAATTCATACTTTTTGGTTCAAAATGCAACTCTTTTGTTGTAAATTAATTTGGTTTGGTTGAGGATTTAACTATTTTCTTTAAATTCGTCTTCTCTGGTTGAAATATCAAATACAACATGTTTCTCCGAGAATTCATAATTTTGGTTGAAAAATCAACTACTTAGTTTAGAGTTCAACTATTTTTAAGAGGTTTATTTTTTCGGTTGAAGATTCATCATTTTAGGTGAAAATTCATTATTTTCATTCGAAATCCAACTGTTTTGTATAGAATTCGTCGTTTTGGCTTGAAAATTCAACAATTTGAATGAAGGTTGACCTCTTTGTTTAAAATTCAACTATCTGGTTAAAAATCAAACTATTTTTATGAAAATTCAACTATTTGGTGTAAAATCAACTTTTTTGTTGAAAAATCATATTTTCTGTTGAAAATTCAACTGTGTTGTAGATAATTCATCTATTTGGCTAGAACATTCCGCAATTACGTAGAAAATTCAGCAATTTGGTGGAAAATCTAACACTTTGCTGGAAAATTCAATAAATCCATAGAAAGTTCAATAATTTGGTAGAAAATAACCTTTCTTGTTGAAAATTCAACTTCTCGAATTGAAAATTCAACAGCCGTCTAAAAAATCATCTTCGGTTAATAATTAAACTGTTTTTGGTTGAATTTTTTTCTTTTTTGTTTTAAAATTCTACCATTACGTTGAAAATGCATCTTCGCAGGTTGAAAATTTATCGATTCTGATGAAGTCATCTTTTTTGGTTAAAAATTCAAGGGGGTATTTCTATTTGACCGAGCTTTTTTCAGGCGTTTTTCAAAAATTCATAAAAAATACAATTGTTAATATTTTGAAATGGAAGTTTTTTAAAAATATTTTTAAGCTGATTTTAAACAAAAAAAATATGGTTACTAATGAAAGAGGAAATAATACGGGGCGCTGTAGAATTTCAAAAAATGTGTCCCGGAAACGACACTCTCACTTGGCTGACATGATTCAGCTGCCTCAGGTCATCTGAAGCAAAAAAATGGAAGAGATTCTCAAAATATACGAGTGCGGCTATAGCTGGAACTAAAACAAATAAAAAATATTCAAAACTGACAAAATGACGCTCTTTTGAAATTTTGTGTGCGAATTTTGACTTTTTCTGGGGGTAATTTTTGACTTGCTAGACATTAAAAAATCATTATTTTTCATTTATTTTAGTTCGGGCTATAGGCAAACATCTGGTAAATATATCCTTTGAATTTGAGCTCAATCGGTCCAGTGGTTTTGGCGAAATCATGTAAGCCATTTAAAAAAATCGTGTTTTGAGAAAAACGACTTGCTCAACATTTTGTTGGAGAAGGAAAACCTGTTTGAGACGAACAGTGACTCTATTATACACGTTTATTACCTTCTTGCCGGACAGCCGAGGCGGCCCTCCATAGCGTGCGGCTGAGTACTCTCCGCTCTGCGCAGTGGACCCTGCTGCAGCTTCGTTAAAAAGTCCGAACAAAACAAATGCCTTTGCGTACAAATTCCACGTACCATATACTATCAGAAAATCCACAAAAAAATCGATTTTTTGGTCCGGTCAAATAGAAATACCCCCGTAACTTTTTTGTGAAGAATTCGTCCTTTTGAATTGAACATTCATATTTCTTTGTTGATAAAGAACTTTTTCGTTGAAACTTCGCCTCTTTTACTTGAAAGTTTAATTACCCACTCAGAGAGAGAGAAGCATTTAACCAAGACCCTTTTTTCATAAATAGCAATTATCTCATAGAATGGAGTGATTGTTTAAACAATGTATTATCGATGTTAATAATATTCTCTTAGAAAAATGCTACAATATTGCAGTTAAAAAAAAATAACTTCTAGTCAAATTTTCAATTAAGATAAGCTGAATAATTAACTAGAGTCAAGTAAATAAATTGTTCAAACACTTTGTTATTACTATTATTAATATTATATTCGAATAATAGTATAAAGTTGCGGTTTTTTCTAAAATTTGTGGCCTTTTGTCCAATTTCCGATTGGAGTGAAGTAATAATGAATTCAAGTTAACAGAATAATTGTTTATACAATTCATTATCATTGTTAATAATATTCTCTTTGCTTAATTGATAGAATGTTGCGGTTTTTTCTGAAAATTTCAACTGTTTTTCTATTTTTCATTAGGCGTGACTTAATAATTAATTGGATTTAGCAAAAATAATTATTTAAACAAATTATTATTGTTCATGACTATCTTCATGTATATTAGTGCCTGATATATATATAACTATATATATATATATATATATATATATATATATATATATATATATAACTATATATATAACTTGCATTACAATCCTTGCAATTAATTTTGTAATTAACACATTTTTTGTCTAGGGATCTATCAATCAAATTTTTGATGATTCCTATCTTATTCTGAATTGAGTGATTTGAGAGAAAACTAAGCGTTCTACCTGAACAAATCTTTTTTCTATGCCAGTCAGTTATAATATGTCTTTCATCTTTTTTAATTAAAGTCAAATCTAGGAAATTTAATTTTCCTTCAGTTTCGATTTCAACTGTAAATTGTAATCTTGGGTGTATACTATTGAAAGCATTAAGAAGAGTGTTAACATTATTATTATGTACACTAAGTACTGAATCATCAATACAGATTGCATATAAATCAATATTAAAATCAATTTTTTGAAAAACTTCATTTTCTAAGTCCTCCGTTACAATTTCAGCTAAAATAGATGATAAAACTGATCTATAAGAAGTTCCAAACTTTTTTTTATAATAATTAATATTGAATTTGAAGAATACTAAATAAAATACATATTTTATAGCATCAAGAAATTGTTTTTTCGGAATTTTGGTATTAATTTCAATCAATTCCCAACGTTTTTGTATGGCCATTTCAACTCTTTCGTAAGGGATATTTGGAAACATAGCTATTACGTCAAAAGAGACAAATATGTGTTCTAACGGTATCATTACATTGTCAATTAGTTTTAAGAAATTATGACTGTTTTTAATTGATGTTTTTGAGATTGCTATTGATTTTTTAATAATTTGACTCAATCATTCTTCTAATTTTCTAGTCGGAGAACCTATTGTTGAAATAACTGGTCTTAGAGGATAATCATCTTTGTGAGCTTTAACAAGACCATAGGCTAAGGGTAAATTCGTACTAGTTGTATAAATATCACATCTCTCAATATTATTACCCAAATATTTATTTGTTCTCATTCTATTTAAAATTTTAAAAGTTCCTCTTTGAAGCATTTTGGTAAGATTATTCGGTATCAATTGAAAACTATTATCATCATTAAAAATATCCAACATTTTTTTAATATAAGCGTCCCTATTAATTGCCACAGTTATACCTTCTTTATCAGATTTCATGATCATTAATTGAGGATGATTTTTTAAAAAGATTTTTGTTACAATTAAACCTTCATTAAGTTCCTTTTGTAACAAAGTTTATGGATTATCATTTTTTATAAATACAGAATTAATTATATCAAAAACAAAAATAATGATCAAAATATAAAAAACAGAGATGATTATAATACATTTAACACTGTTGTTTTTTCATACTTTGGGAAAATTTCGAAGATTTTGAAATCAATGTTAGGAAAATTAGGTTTACATACTATTTATAAAGTTTCTTTCAAGAGTAATATGGTTGTAAAATTGAGAAAAGATAGATATGAAAAACTAGACCTCTTTTTTCATTTTGTTATTTTGTCTCTAATGAACCGAAAAGTTAGATTGTTTTGAATTTTATTTTTTGATTATGAATCTTTTTCTACCTTTTTGCGAAAATTATTCAAGATAAAATGAACTTCATTTCCATCTGAATTCAAAAAAAAAGATAATAAATTGTTTAGATAATTAGTTTTTTAACTTGAATTCATTATTACTTCACTCCAAATGAAAATTGGACAAAAAGTCAGAATTGAAGAAAAAAAATCTGGGGTGTCCCCATAAAAATTCGAAAAAAAATTTTTTGGACCACCTTAATGGACAGCCCCTTATTTACTTGGTGTACTTAATTTAGCTTAGGCCCTCAGTCACGCCAATGGCAGGGTCGTGTGGTTTCCACGACGACACAGAGATTGTACCTAAGTTCTCTCCTATTACCTCTGAACCTGAGATATCTCAAGAATCCTCATTGCAATTCTCAACTGCCAAAGGAATTTGTATTTTCATTCGCAAATAATAATCAGCATTTTCCTTTCTCTTTTGAATGACTCATTTCGCAAGGGTAATTAGTGTCTTAACTGTGTAGCGTGCTTCAAGTGCTAAATATTTTATTAGTTTATAAACTGAGATATGATAAAAAAATGGAAGAAATAGTATTAATTACGAAATAGAGAATCTACAACAGCATTTGTGAATATTATTGAAATTTGTCTGAAGCAAATACAATCTGTTTCTTATTAAGCTTTTAATTAACGTTTAATTACTTGAAAATTATTATTAATATTGTGTAATATTGTATAATATTGTGATAATAATAATATTGTAAATTGTGTAACCACAGTAGTTAAATAAATATAAACGTGCTATTAAAACTTTATCAACGTTTATGAATTTTTTAATAATTTACAGTTTTAGATTTATAATTAGACGATTTTATTCGACATAAAATCCTATTCAAATATTGAACTTTTAAATAAAAATTAGCGAATTCCTAAAATTTCTTTGTTCTTTTAAACTTTGAACTTTACCATTTTCATTTTTTATTTGCAGTTTGTCTTATCAACTTAAAAACTTATCGATTAAAAAAATATTCATGTTAAAATTTTTTTTTAATACCGTCTTCAGCGTGAATTTTCTAGAAAACTGCTATTTTCCATTTTTTGGGGCATTTCCATTTTCTTTTAACGGAAAAGGAACAAATCGCAGGGGGGGGGGTCGATCACCAAAAATCGAAAATTCAATTTTCACAGGTATAGGACCAGTCTCATGAACATACAGTTTGTTTTAGGTTTCTTTAGGCTCAGCATGAAGCTTAAGTAGAAATTCCTAGTTATGGTAAGACACAGAATACCTTCTTCATCCCAAGGAGCCGTTCAAAAAACGGGGTTGCTACAGAAACAGAATCCGAAAATTCCCTGACTATTCCAGGTTTTCCAGACCGCAGCAGTAATTTTTCCCTAACCTTTTATTATGCGTTTTTTTTAGAATTAAAGAAGTAAAATTCGAATGAATTTAGAGGAATTCAAGGTAAACAAGAAGAATTCGATGCAATTCATAAAACTTCAAGGTAAATTGAAAAAATTCAAATGAATTGAAAACAATTTCAAAATATAAAAAAACTTCATTGAATTCAGTAACTTTAAAATGAGCTTAGAAAAATTTGAGGGAATTTAAAGGAATTTAATGAAATGCCTAAGAATTCAAGAAGAGATTAAAAGACTTCAGGACCAATTAAGTAAAAACTTTTAAAAAATAGAAAAAAATCATTGAATTAAGTAGAATTCAATACATTTAGAAGAATTTAAGTGAATTAAAAAAGTTTAAGAAAAGTCCAAGGAATTTTAAACAATTGAGGTTAAATTAATAAGAATTTAGAATGAATTCCAACAAATAATTTTAAATCTCTTCAAATCTTTGAAACCCTACTAAATTAAAACCAAAAAAGTGAATAGTGACTACAAACCCATTTAAAAGAATTGAAATGAACTAAAAATAATTTTAAAAAGCGAAAAAATTCCATTTATTTCAGTGAAATCTGAGTGAATTTAGTGGAATTTAAGGGAAATTAGAAGAATTCGATGAAATTCATAAAAAAATATGCTAAATTTAAAAATCGATCAAGTGAATTGAAAGAAATTCAAAAATATGAAAAAAGTAATTGAATTGAGTAAGTTTGAAATGTATTTAGAAAAATGAAAAGGGCCTTCAAAAGAATTTGATGAAATGCCTACGAATTTAAGTTGAGTTTAAAATACTTCCAGATGAATCAAACTAAAACTTTTTAAAAATCCATTTAATTGAGGAAAATTGAATGAATTTAAAAGATTTCAAAAGAAAAAAGTGACTAATGACTGCAAAACAAATCAAGTGAATTGGAAAATTGGTTAGAAATCAAAAAAATACATTTATTTCAGTAAAATTTGAGTGAATTTAGAGAAATGTAAGTGAAGCGAGAAGAATTCGATGAAATACATGAAAAATGAAACTGAATTTTAAAAAAATCAAGTGAATTCAAAAGAATTTAATTAAATGCCTAAGAATTCAAGGTGAGTTTAAAAGACTTCAAGATGAATTTAATCAAAACTTTTTAAAAATCCATTGAATAGAGTAAAATTGAGAAAATTTAGAAGAATTGAAATGAATTGAAAACAACTTATGATAAATTAATAAGAATTCAGGGCGAATTCCAAATAAATTGCAAAAAATATTTGAAAATCTCTTCAAATCTTTGAAATGCTACGAAATCCCTCACTTCTTGCGAATAAATTCTTTTAAATCCATTAAAATATTTAAATTCATTAAAATATTTAAATCCCTTAAAATTTTTTAATCTCTTTAAATCGCTTGAAAATGCCTTGAAATCTTTTAAAATATCCTAAAATATTTCAGATCCTTTCAAATCCCATTAAATTACTGAAATCAATTAAAAATTCCTTTGTATTCTTTTAAAAGAGCCTAAAATATTTCAAACTCTTTAAATCCCTTCAAATTAGTTAAACTAATTAATAATTCCTTGAAATCTTTTTAAATTCCCTAAAATATTTCAAATTAAAAGTTCTTGAAAAATGCCTTAGAAGCTTTAAAAATACCCTAACATCTTAAAAATCCCTTTAAATTATTGAAATCTATTAAAAATTTCCGGAATCTTCAAAAATACCTTGAAACATTTAAAAAGAATTCATGACGATTCAGAAACAGGCACGGAACTGAATTTAATAGTGATTAAACCATGAGTTAATTTATTGAAAGAAAAGCGACTAATGTCCTAAAATTTTTTTTTAATTTTTATGGTGACACCCCAGAAATTTGTTCAAATTCACACAAAAATAAATCCATTTTTTTTTTTGTAAAAAAAAAAAAATGGTATTCAGAGGTGCCGCAAGCCCTATGAAGTTTAACATGTATTTCCCATAAGAAAAAAAGAAGTTGATGTAAATTTTTTTTAGAATCCTCAATATTATCTCAAACGAGTTGAAACACAACATTTCTCTTCACAATTAGCCACAGGATACGAATAAAATATAATTTTGCAAATACCAACAACATACGTCATACCTAGTCCGATGCAATGTTAAGGATTTTAGAAAAAACTGTCACTTTTTAGCACTTGTCTAAGAAAACGTAATTATTAACAATATTCAATTGCTTAAACAACTTCAAACAACTGAAACAACTTTAAAAAAAAAAATGGATTTATTTTTCTGCAGATTCGAACAAATTTCTGGGGTGTCCCCATAAAAATTCAATCAAAAAATTTTCCAATGCATTTCTGGACCACCCTACTGTGTAGCAATCCTGATTATTTTCTACAGTTACTTCTTACAGAAATTCCACGGTTTTTGATATTTTTCAAAATCCCTGACTCTTGGAAGCTTTGATCTAATTATAACTTTTTTTAAAATACATTGTGGGGTGCAAATAGGGTACCATAGGGACCAAATCTTTAAAAAAAGGGTGTAAAATTCCAGAACATTTTCCATTTTCCCTGACTTTTTCCTGATTTTCCTGACCACTTTTTTCCTCTGACTTTTCCAGGTTTTCCAGGTTTTCCATACTTGTAGGAACCCTGAAAAATGCCCCTTAGGGGTTGGGAGCGTTACACTAATGTTAAAGCTGGATCTATTTCCATTTTTAGATTATCAGAGCCGTATCGTTAATGCTGGTCTTAATCAAACTTGATAGGTTTTGGATGGGAAAGCTGCGAAAGTTTTACTGATTTTCGCTAAAGAAGGGAAGGAAAATATCGTCTAGTCCTCGTAAATCAAATTTAGACCCAAGGGTTGGGAAGAAGTAACTGATAATGAGTTTCGAATGGCTTTATGATAAAAATGGATTTATAATAGCATTAATACTTCTTGGACTAGTTTTAACTTTTCTAATTTATGAAAAATAGTAATTTCTTAGCGAGAAGAAATTTCGTTCCTTTTTTAAATCTTTTTTATTTCAATTTTCCATTTTTTACTAATTATGTATTTGTATTTACATTATGTAGTAGTTATGGGTTGCATACATATATGGGACAATTGTATAATGAATAATAAGGGTAACATTTTTATTTAAAAAAAAATTATGAATAACAATCAGTTAAGTAGAGATGATTTAATTTAATAAAAGTTTCTGTTATTACAAAAAGTGCCGTAAACTCAACTTTGTTACAGATTTTCAAGATTACACTTTTTAATTATTACGTTCTTTCTCTGTGCAGAGAAAATTAAAATTTCTCTCTTTGTAGAATGCGATTCATCAAAACTTTTTATTACGTCGAAATTTTTTTCATTGTAACAAAAGACTTAATTAGAAAATGTTTCAAAAATGTAACCATGTCTGACGAATTATATTATCTTAGCGAATGATATAAGAGTATAATAAAAAAAGTTTCAACACCTTTATTTGAAATTTCTTCCTTTGAAATTTGTTTACGAAAATTTGATAAAAGCTTTGTGAAAATTAATTTTTACTTTATTTCGCTTCTATAACAATTTTTATATTATGAAAATCGTTACTTTTCTATTTACTTTCGAAATGTAATGCACAAATATTTTTTCACGATAATCAATAAATTTTATTTCTTTAGAAAGAAAAGATATTCATATCCTAATTGTACGTTTTTTTATGAAAATTAATTTTTTAAAGAAAATTTAAATATTCCAGTTGAAGATTCGTAATTCGAGATGGAAATTCATCTCTGGTTGAAAATCCAACCATTCTTGGCTGAGAATATATTTATATATTTTTGTTAAAAATTTTATTATTCAGTTGAAAATTCAATTGTTTTGTTCAAAATTCTACAATTTTGATGGAAAATCATTCTATTCGGTTGAAAATTCAACTGTTTTCTTAAAAGCTCACCCTTTTTTTAACAATTCCTATTTGTGATTTGAAATTTTAATTCTTTTGTAGAAAAATCACCCTTGAAACTTCAATAATTTGGTTGAATTTTTTTTTATGAAAAATCTTTCGTCGTTGAAAATTTAATTGATTTGTTGTAAATTTTTGTCAATCCTTCTCTTTTGCTTGAATTAAATTATTTCTTATTGAAAATTGAATTTTTTTGGGTATAAATATCAACTATTATATTTTTTGTTGAGAATTGATCTTTTTTGGTTAAAAGTTGAACCATGACGTTAAAAATTCAACTCCCATTAAGAATTTAACTATCTTGTTGGAATTTTATTATTGTTAAATATTAATCTTTTTCATTAAAAATTGAACTGTTCTATTTTTGGTTTAAAATTTGTTGGAAAATTAATTTTGGTTGAAAATTTATCTTTTTTAGTTGAAAATACAACTATTTGTTTGAAAATTGGTCTTTTTTGGTTGAATTTAACAGTTTTTGACTTAAAATTAAGAATGTGTCTAGGTTCATTGAAATTTGATGTATCTCGAATAAATATTTTCGGTGAAGCCGGGGGGCCAAAAAAAATTTATTCTTTTTTGGTTGAAATATCAATTATTACATTTTTGTAGAGAATTTATTTTGTTGGTCAAAGATTCATCATTTTAGCTGCAAATTAATCTCTTTGTTTAAAAATGTAACTATTTTGTTGAGAATGAGTTTTTTTGTTTATAATTAATTTTTTCAACTAAAAATCTCACTATTCCTTTTTTGGTTGAAAATTTATATTTTTAAATTAAAAATTCAATTATTTGATTAAAAATGTTTCTTTTTGTAGAAAATGCAACCGTTTATTTGAAAATGAATTTTATTTTTATAAAAATTTGTATTTCTGGTAAAAAATTGCTTTGACGATTCAAATATGTTGTTAAAAATGCGTATTGTCTGGTTCAATTCAACTGTGTTTGTTTCAAATTTTGAAAAAATGTTGTTAAAAATTCATCATTTTAGTTGAATATTGAACTATTTGGTTGTAAATGAACTTTTTGTGGCTAATTCAAATTTTCGGGTTGAAAATTCAAGTGTTTTGCAGAAAAGTCTTTACTTGACTCAAAATTTAAACATTTGGTAGAAAATTTAGCTATTTGCTTCGAAATAAGTTTTTCTGTTAAAAATTGATATTTTTGTTTAAAAATTTTACTATTTGGTAGAAAATTATCTTTTTTATTTTTGGTAGAAAATTAATCTCCTTGGTGGGAAATTCATCTTTTTTGTTGAAAATTGGCTATTTGGTGAAAAATTAATTATTTTTAATCGAAAATCCAACTAATTTTTTTAAAGTTGAACTACCTTGTTAAAAACTAAAATTGGTTGGAAACTTAACTTTTTTTGGTTAAGCGTTCAAATTTTGTTGTTGTAAATTCATCTATCTTCATGGAAAATAAGTAAAAATTAAAATATTTTCCTGAAAATTCGTCTTTTGGTAGAAAATTAACCTTCTTGGTTGAGAATTTTTGTTAAATTAATTTTTTTAAGTCGAAAATTCAACTGTTGTGTTTAAAATTCACCTTTTTGTATTAAAAATTAAACTATTTTCTCCCAAGTTGAACTATTTGGTTGTAAATTTGTCTCTTCTGCTTTAAAGTTCAAATATTTGTTTGTCAATTCAACTGTTTGATTAAAAATAATTTTTTTTAATTCCACTTCTTTGTCTTGAAAATTTATCTCTTTTGTTAGAAAATTGATCATTTTTGTTTGATAATTCAATTGTTTCCTTGAAAATTAAATATATTTCTACTTGAAGTCTCAGGAATTTAAAAAGCGTTTCCTATTGAATTCAATATCGTAGTTACATTAATTTCATTCGAAATAATTTATTCCCCTAATAGTCCCCTATTTTCGTGAAAAGTCACCCCTATTTCAGTTTATGGACGTCCCCCCTTATGTAAGAGAAAGAAACGAAAGTGTTTACGAACGGCTTAAAAAAGCATTATATGAGTGAGGAATACGATAGCAGGGAAAACCCTAGTGATTCGGACTTATAACGCGATTGCGCGACACTTAATTTGATAAATTAACCTCTGGTCCCGGTCGTCAGAAGGGGTCCGTCCAGAGGGCAGAGTCGCTGGCTAAACTGCCAGCAGGAAATCTCTTCAATCTGCTTTGATGCGCCTCGTTAACGCGCGTTTGTTTTCTTCCGTCGCGTCGCGTCGAGCCCGACGGTGGCCCACGCCTCGGCCA